>CAJHZI010000513.1:662500-970000 GCA_905160935.1 Enchytraeus crypticus
TTATACACACTTGTGAAGAGTTATAATTAATAATCATACATATTTTAATCTTACGAAGACAAGGACACTCTGAAACGATTGCCGTAATAAGGGTTTATCAACTTTTAATCCGACGAAGCTCTACTTCTATAATATAATTGAAAAATTAAGATAGTTGTGACTCTTGGCCTCTAATCTTTAGCGGGAAGGTACGAAAATATGGCAAACCACAGAATTGTATTTTTAGAGTAAGAGTCAAACAATGTGAGATTTTCAAGGAGATGTATAAAGATAGTTTTATCGTCTTTTATAGGGGGGATATTCAAAATCTATACTACGGTTAGAGTACTAAACAGCAACTCCAAACTTTCAGTTTAAACGGGGTCTTCTAATAAGGCTAAGACCAAAGTTTAACGTCAGTTTCCTGCTCCAATATCATGTCAGTGACGGGGAGAGCACTGGATTTGAACCCTGCATCTACAGGCCCGCTGTCAAACAACTTGCCAACAAGCCACCGGCTCAGCCCAATCGCGTCCATCCATCCTAAACCTCTTATAGCTATAATTGTGCCGCTAATATCCGGCACATATATTTAAAAATGGAAATTTATTTTAGGCATGTACAAAGCAGGCTATTTGAGGCCAGGAGGTTATCAAGTTTCTGATGCGATGCGATCTCAAGCGATGCTGATTTATAATTTAGATCATAGCCACGATCGAATACCTGTTGTAGGCTAGACATCAACGACAGCGACTAAAACAACATAGCAGTAACAACATCAATTAGAACAACAGCAACATCAAGACATCAGTATCAGAACAACAATAACAACATAACAACATAGCAACAGAAACAACAATCTGGTTTGGATTTATTAGGCTAGAATGAACATTATACGGCAATTAAGTGTTCATCTGATGAGAAAAACTAGCTCTGTACTTGTTAACCCTAAGGGGCATTTTATTGAACCGGATTCCCTATCGTATAATCGATAATCGTACGATAGGAAATCTGGTTCATTAATTAATCGATAACTAGTGAATTCATTGACGTCAATAGGTGGTTATATAAATTTAGATAATAGTAAGGCAGATTGAGATAGCACAACTAATTTTATCTTATTGAACCGTTCATGCCTAGTCTGTGACTGAAAAGTTGCATCAAATCACACTTCAAATGTAGGTTACTCAACGTCACTATCAGAAAGAAACATAATGAATGCTTCTTGACTGATAAGCTCACTGCTCTTCATTGTTTCTGAATGTTACATTTAGCGAACCTGGTGTCAACACCCTGACTATCTTCGGCAGTAGTCATATAGATTACGTTACAATTAGCTGTAAAGTAGTCCTATAGATTATGTTACAACTAGCTATAAAGTAGTCCTATAGATTATGTAACAGCTAGCTGTAAAGTAGTCCTATAGATTATGTAACAGCTAGCTGTAAAGTAGTCCTATAGATTATGTTACAACTAGCTGTAAAGTAGTCCTATAGATTATGTTACAACTAGCTGTAAAGTTGTCCTCTATATTATGTTACAACTAGCAACTAGCTGTAAAGCCCGACAACTGACGGGATATGACCTAAGCCTTGGAGCGTGAAGCGGGGTTTCGTTTCCTTCGGTCCCAAAACCCCCATTTCTACTCCAACCTCCGTTCTAGGTCTACACGTTATTCCTTTAGCCTTAAGGCATTGCTATAATATAAAAAAAGTTTAGGTTTAGGGATAAAAGATGGGGCTTCACCTTTAACTATACACCTACAGGCTAAATACTAACCATAGTAAGTCTTAACAAATTAATGACAATCAAAATATAAAATGTTACAAACTATTTATCGATATTTATGGATATCTATAGATATTTATGGATATCTATGGATATTTATGGATATCTATGGATATTTATGGGTATCTATGGATATTTATGGATTTTTAGGCGCTATTGTATGGATGTGAAGCATGAACCTTAAGGAAGGAAGATATTAGGATATATTCTGTATTCTGATTGCAAAGCAATATAATAAAAAAGACTTTCTATAAACTTTCCACAATTAAGAAAGAATAGTTGGATGTTTGATAGTGTCTTGGAAACACTGTCACCAGCAGAACCTGATAAAACTGATTAAAATGATTGCGGCTTATCGAAGTTAATACACTGAACTCTTCTGATAAGAATTAATATATAAAACAGTTATGACTTGCAGAAGACAGTATTTTACCTCAGCGTTGCTTTTGTATGACATAACGATATAACTTCAAATTTATAAAATTAATAGCTCTCTGTAAAGGTTGCTGATAGTTATATTATTGAAGAACACACGCTTATGTGATGTGAGGATTTAGAATACCTAAAATGTTGCTTGGATTGTTGTATCTCAGAAAAGCAATTTAAAGTAATTGACGTTGCTCAGTAATTCATATAATTATTTGACATAACTATTAAATTAAACTGACACTTAAACGATAGCAGAACTTCTCGATTACTGCTTTATTGTGTCAGCATGTGTACTTACGATTTAAGATTAATTTTTAAAATTAGTCCTTGGTCAGTAATATACTTCTATCTAGTACACTAGTAAAGCAGGCCTACGTTCAGTTGATATAAGGCAAAACGTTTAGCTAAGTAATTACTTGAAGTCTTCTTGGGCAACACTTATTGTTAATATTTTGAAACATTGCATGAACTCCTGCGTTTTTCTGGAATACATTCAATTAAATAAGTTTAATTAAATAATTTATAAATATACAGGCCTAAAAATTAAGTAGGCTTCACTGAATATCAGCACAGTAGTTTAGCCGATTGTCTCTAATTTGCTGTTATTTTACAGAATACATCTGAACTAATTACATATTCATCCGCTGGAGATAAACATCAATTGCTGAGACTCTACCAGGATGATGACCAAGGCAAGTCTGACGTCAAGAGCAGTGGTGCTGCTTCTGGTGCTGGTTCCCCTAGAGGTCTATGGGACTTCCCAGGGGGCACCAGCGGCCGCCTGTGTGAGCATGACACCAGACCATCAGGCTGCCCCACAGGGCACTCCGCCAATCTACGAACTTACTGTGGCCAGGACCGGCGCTGAAACATTCTCAGGTCGATATAGAACAATCGAATAGTGCATTGATCAATCAACAAAATCAATCAATGTATCGGCAAATCAATGACTAAATAAATCGGTCAATCACTAAATAAATAAAAATATCGGGAAATCAATCAATCACTAAATCGATCAATCACTAAATCAATCCAACTATCATGAAATCAATAGATTAATCACTACCTCTATCGATCACTCGCTAAATCAACCAAAGTATCATGAAATAAATCAATCATGAAATCAATCAAAGGTTCACGAAATCAATCGATCAATCACTAAATTAGTCAATCGATCAGTAAGTCAGTCGAACGATTGTTGAATTAGTTGGTTGTTCATTCGACAAGTCAAATGGTCAGTTCAGAAAGTAGCCAAATCGCTCAGAAAATCAGTTTGCAATCAATGATCGATTTATCAGCTAACTAATCAATTAGTCCGTTCATCAACTAACCAACAGTCATTGACCGAATTTTATAACGAACTAGTAATTCACGCTTAAATGTTTTGTATCAGGATCACGGAGTTAACATAAATTGTTTTAAGGAACTGCTAAATATCCTACAGTGCAAAAATCATTTCAAAAGTCATTCATCGGATATGGGCTTAGTCTGTACATGGTTGTGTTATTACTAAGTATCCAAGACCTTATTGAAGTTGTGATTCATTGATTAATATAATAGATTTATAGATTTACCTATTCCTTACTTCATTATTAATTCAGAGGGCATTGCAACTTGGAATATTTCTGCAAAGTTTAAATGCTTATTTACATGTGGATACAATATTTAATATTTCTGTGTTTGAGTAGTCACGTTGTTTCAAAGGGATGGAATACCGTTTAGAGGTTTTCTCATTCAAGCAAGACCCCAGGGTTCAACTGTGCCTGTAGGAAGGTTCGAAGACCCTCTACCAGCCGGGTAAATACTTGAATCATTTCACTTGTAATATGTACGTATCACACCTATAAGCGAATCAAACGCATGTATATGTAATGATTATACTACGTTTATGGTATACTTAGATAGGCTGTGCAACAATTTAATGAATCCTTACTAAGCTAAGCCACAATTATACATGTAAGAACATTATTGTTTGGCACGAAAATTGGGATACGAAAGTAATTGAAGCCGCGTTGTGTAGTACTGAACTACTGTAGTTATTAGACGTTTGCGACGGAAAGTTGAGGTGAACGTAACTTCAGTGAAGTAAATCAATATGAACGTTGAGTATTTAGATTTGGAAGGTTTTAAAAATAACGCTTGTAGTAAAGCATAGGGGTTCTTATTTTCTCCAGATTGTTTAGTCCAGAGAAAATATTAGAATGACTCCTAACTTCTTACTTGCCTTATTTTGTTGCAAAATTTGATAAGATGTTAAGTTGGACCAGACGAGTTAGAAGAACACAACTCTTCAGCTCGGTAAACTCTGTGCATGTTTATAGAACATTTCTGTCACTGCTATACACAACTGAATCGATTTGAAACGTCTTCCTATAATGAAATACAATTTAGCCTACTCTTTGATTTGCAATACGGTCAAGATAACTAACATCATTATGTTCATATGCCGCAGTTGTATTGGCCGAATTTTTGACAAACTTGTTTATTAGGCCTAATTAGTCAAAAAGTCACACAGATTCAAAACTCCGCATTACCAAATCTAACAGTACACTAGTCTTCTGCGTGGAAACAGACGTTAGATCTTGGATTAGGTGCAGATGCTATACTGGCTTCGATTGCGTCTAAAACTTCTAGATTTCGTTCAGCCCGTTTACCAATATTATTAACCAAACTCTGCCATGTCTTGGTAAAATAGTATTACTTATACATATAATTAATAAACGAAGATGAATAATGCGGTTTAAATACTTACGATAGTTATGCTTATTGCATAGGCCACCGTGTTGAAATGCAGTGTATTGCTTTTTACATTTTCTTTTCTTCGTTTGTTGCGTGTTTGCGCTTATGTTATGTTCTGTATGTGATTAGGTTGACCAAGTGGCGTAATAATGATATGTATATAATACTATATATATATATATATATATATATATATATATATATATATATATATATACACATATATATATATACATGATATGTATATATATATATATGTATATATATATATATATATATATATATATATATATCATCTTCTTCTTCTTCTTCCCTCCCTTGAATCCCAGTTCAACTAGGGTCGAGATACGAATTGACTGTCTCAAATCCTCTTTGTCCTACATCACACCACCAGCCAATGAATGCCTTATTTGAGACTTTTCCATTCGTTTAAAGTTTTGTAGCAATTTCTGCAGCATAGGCGCTTACCAACCGAATGCCATTCTGACGTTGGTACGGATCTTAGTGCTTTATGCGCGTTCTACAACACATGCAGCCTCCTGTTGGTCAATTCTTCAAACAGCCCAGACACAACACGGGGAATATATATATATATATATATATATATATATATATATATATATATATATATGTTTTAGCACACAGTATAGAACATGCAGCAATGCAGCGGACAGCGTCACACATGCTAACAGCGACCTCAAGACTTCGCTTACATTTAACTGGAGGTCACCAGGTGGTGATCTAAGCGGTGTACAATTTATGTAAGTTCTAATTACCTCAATTACTCGTTTGATTTATCAACAAATCCATCAGCCTTTCAATAGCTAAATCACATCAATGTTATACAGAAAATTAGAAAATAAGTAGAATAAAATAATAAAATACATAAAATTAGATGATGATGAGTGTACAGTTTCGTTTAAATGCCAACAATTAATAAATATGCGCATGTATATATGATCTGGTTAGGCAATATTTAATATTCAAAACATGAACCTAACTTAAATCAAGACACTAGGTTAGGCATAAAGAGAATATCACTATACATGCTGACTGTCACAATGTGCTTATGCTTTATTTAATTAAATTGGTGGAGTGAAGCTAGCGCTCTTGAGTCGCTTTGTGTGGTTGTATGTAAAAATTACTATAGAATTTCACAGAAATCTAGAATGTTCTCTAGATTACTCAGATATTGCGAGGTTTGCTAGTCACTGAGTGTTATACGTGTAGAGAAGTGGGGTAGCCAGGATTTTATCTTGGGGGCACTTTAACACTAGAAGCACCGCGACTTCAAACTACCTAATAGTACCAAAAGCAGTCAAATTGACTGCTGTCATTATTATGTTCAAAAGAACAGGTTTTACTTTCTTTCTTCGTAATATTATGCACTTTTGTTTATTCTCTTACTATTTATAAAATTATGCAGTTGCATTTCGAGTTTTTATATTTTGAAAAATTGAAAAATTAAATGTCCAAACTCTTAAATCACAAAAAAACATGTTTCTGTTGTACGTAACCATAATCATGTGACTGTTTCTTCACAGTTAAACAGAAAAATACAAGTAGAGTTTACGTAATATGTTTTTTAGTTTATCTTATAAGTAATGTCATCATCGTCATTCAACTAATCATCATCCTCCTCATCGTCGGCGTTACAACTGACTCATACAGTTTGACGTTCAACGCGTGAAGTGCAGCTTCCACAAACCATTTTCTTGCAGTGAAAGCAACTTTCGCGTGCTTTGTTATTGCTGCACTTGCCAATCTGGCATTGACGTCGTTTGTTTTGATAGGTAGAGGTGGCTTCATCTCCCTGCTGAGCATGCCCCGTGGATCTCCGACTCGCCACGTATGGATTTCTCAGTTCATCTGAAAGTTGAAGTAGGAAATTCCTCCTTCTAATAGTCTTGCCGGTCACTTCCTTGTGTAGTATCTTGCGTTTATCCCGGCAAGATCAAGTATATTGTAAAATACTTGTGTTGACCTAAGTCGCGATCCGGCCTTCACCGTGTATTTGCGTGCCATTTGATCTACCACATCAACACCGAATTTAGTTGAGTTGTATAATGCGACCGTTTCAGGTATTTTTTGGTATTAGTCCCTATTGATAGCGACTGATGCATTGAGCTGAGCAGCACCACATTCTTGGCTGGCTTACTCTTGTAAATTGTAAGTGTTCAATTCTCATGTTTCAGAATAGAAGTACTATGCAGTTCTTTTGTTTTGATAAGAGCAGCCGAAGGTGGAAGCTCACGTCTGACTTTGTTCACCATGCCAACGATGCTGGTGACCTTCAGTGCAAGTTCTTTTGCCAGGTTGAGCGACAAGCCACTAGAAGCATATGAACCAAGCGCATATAATATTGCATCTAGTTCATCACACGACTTTGTCATGATTCATCACCAAGTTGTTGTCTTGCCTCTGTTTCAGTTGCATGCACTGTATGACGAAGCATTGTTTTACCAACTAAAAGTTTGAATGCGCTATCCATCTGGTCTTTGCGATATGGCGCTTAGCATGTGGGGTTGGACCAGCATTCTCCTTTACAATGTTATTGTTAATATGTACATGAATCTATACAACACCGAACAATACCGTAGCGTGCAGTATTTTGGCTCATCGGATTTTGGGTTTGTGGGTCGCCTCCAGCCCTCCCACCACGATCTTTCCCACCACGACCTCTCCCACGGCTAACGATTCTACCATGACCTATCCCATCGTGAGCTACTCCACCATGAAATGTATTCGTTTCTAATCCAGAACCCGTTTGATATGTCGCCGCTATATTCAGAGCTGTGGATTCCTCCACGTCAGAGCTCACTCTAGGACTGTCTTCCGCATCATCTGATGCGATAGAGCTACTGTTGGTCCAGTCCATATCACGAACAATATTGTCTTCTATTTCGCCTTTAGCGTCCGTATAACCGGATTCATCATCAGATAGCTGGTTCAGCAGGGATAAGGCTTGACAACCAGATAAACTTTTGGTCTATTCATTGCAGTTGATTGTAATACTGTACATGCATTATGATAACAAATACGCACATATTATTGACAACAACTAAGTAAGACGTATACCAAAATTTCAGCTGATCGATGCACTGCTGCCACTATATATCATTTTCTTTGGACTGATTTTCTAGATTTTGAAATTTGCACCGTTTTTGGACCTTTTTTGTTCGCCGGCTTGATTTTGTCTCAATAGTGCTGGATGTTGTCATTGATGACTGTAGCACTCTAATTGTTGTTATTATTGTTATTATTACTAAAAAGTAGACTTAAACGATTTATATGTGGGTATCATTTCCTGCAGCAGTCATTTTGACTGCCTTGGTACTATTAGGTGGTAAGTGCTCTATCTAAAAAACTATAAAACCTTTCTACCCCAAATTTCGCGAGTAGTAGTGCAAGCAATAGTTTATAGATGTCTTAAAATATCAGACACCCCACTCTTGTAGGTGAAAAATGACGATCGTTTTGATTTCAAAAACAGTCAAATTGACTGCTTCGGTGCTTCTAGTGTTAATCTTGACGGCACAATGAGGAAGTAATACACTTAATACGCTGTACGAACATATACTTTTGGGCTTAAGAAAAAATTACATGACAACTTGAGGAACACCCAAGCTATGCCACTGATATGGAGGATGGAGAGACGAAATTGATTAAATGAACTCTGTCGATATGGAGCGTTAAATTGGTACATTACCTGTGAAAGGACCCCGGTGGAATATAGAAATACCGTATTTGAAGTTTTGATCAATAGATATTTGCTATTTTTGCAACAAAAACCTAAAGTTTAATAAAAATAAAATAAATGTATTACCTAGTTGACAGCCGGGGAGGGGGGGTGAGGGGTTGCATGAGTTAGGGGAAGCAGATGCCGATGGTAATGCGCTGAAAGGATTGTGGTCAGTAAAAGTTTAAGAAAAGAAGACGTTATTGATTCAGGAAGCCATAAAACTTACTTTTGTTAATGTTCATTTTATATAACAATGAATGGCTTGATATACAAGTATAGTGTGGGCATCATCGTTATAAAAGGATCGTCGTAACTGGGCCGATATTATTTGCCCGATAAATTGCAAGGCGGCAGATTACTTGCAACAAATTGAGAAACTTGATTAAATAATTAACCTTTGCTAGAATGTTTAAAATAAATGTTAATAAAAGTTACCCCAAAAGTTTGTATTTATGCCACAGTGCTACTACTTGCTATGATTTCGAAACATTCTGGCTCGGAATCAATTCAGTTGATCTTGGAGGTTTGAAATAATCAATCAGTCAGTTAGTCAGTCAATCAATCAATCAATATCCGTATATGAGCAGATCTGACAAACGCTAATTATTAGTCGGTTTTCAGTCAATCAGTTAATCAATTAATTACCCTAAATGAAGTTCGTTGGTCAATCAGTCAGCCAATCAGTCAGTATAATAATTATCATTCAAGCAGTCAATCGATCAATCAATCAATCAATCACTCTAACATTTAAATCAGGCATAAATCAGTGAGTTATCTTAGTTCTGCCATTGAAGAGATTTATGAAGAATATAAAGAATGCAGGAAGAAGCAACCCAACTTATCTAGTTACGATTTATGATGAAGAATTATCTCAAATCCACTTGAAGTTTTAGCCTTTAATTCTAGACATGACACATCATGACGCATGTCACGTGATGTAGTTCTTTTGCTTTATTACTGTGACACGTGACATAGCGCACTTGTTTACAGATTGTTCTTGTTTGGCAGCTATTCATTGTCGTATTTTCTTGATCGAGCAGTGAAGCAAACTCACTCCACTGTCTACGTTAGTTGCCTCGTACTATCACGTGCAGTTGACAGTCTTCTCAGTCGTTAGGGTACTTTACATGATAGTTTAACGTGTTGTATATTTGGTACACTTATACAAGATAAGAGAAGTAAGTAGAATCTAGAATTATTTTACAATTAGTATCGTTTAAACAGAAGGCAGAGAAGAGTCGAGGCGTAATATAATAAAAAAATAATAACCTCCGACAATTTCAATAGCGGTGTCATCGCCGATGTCCGGTCTTCGAGACCGCTTTACAGCTTCCTGGCAGGTTATTATTAACCCTTTCCATGGTTAATCATATCTTTGCTATTAATAGCGATATGTCATGAACCTGTCAGTAAGCAGTGCACTAAGAGAGAGAGAGAGAGAATATTTTTAAGAGGCGAAACAATTTTTAAACGAGCCTGAACGAATTGAACAAAGTTTGACGAACAGTGCCCTAGTAATTACGTTCCGAACCGACAACAGATATTGAAGAATATGAGCTTTTAGAAAGCCTTGAACAACGTGAAAAACACTTAAAATTGCTTTTTAATGATCTTATTGCTTATTAAGTTGCTTTTGTGTTACAGATTTGACGAAACGTAATGCGCATTGAACGCGGGAAGAACTGGATGAAGAACGATGAAAGAGCAAAGAGAAAGCAAAATTGTAAAAGGAGGGCTTCCCCATTTCTGTCATTAGTGGCTTTCTAAAATGTCACACAACTGTTCATTCATTTTAGATTTTTGTCAAATTAACCGCATATATACGTACATGTAAAAGGGATGTATCAAAGTCTTCCATACAGCTACGCAAGACTCTTAGCGCCATGTTAATTCATCGACCGCTACAATCTAATAGTGTGTGCATCTGAGCTTGACTTTGATTGCACGTAACTGGAATTGCAAAGTTTAGATCGGTATTTTAAGGAAAATTCAACGTTGATTTCTCATTCAGAGCTGACGACGGGATATCTTTCCATCGATGTATGGTCTGTTTTAATTTTAGGATTACTAGGCGTGTGTTAATAAAGAGATAAAAATGAGCATAGAATGGAAGCAAAAAGAGGCAGAGGCAAGTCGATATTAGGAATATTAGATATTTAAATTTTAAAGACCCACTCATATGTGAACATGAAGAGGAAAGCGGAAGACAGAGAAGAATTGAAGCATTATATACCATGGACCTGCCAGTAGGCAGTGCACTAAGAGAGGCGTGTGTGTGTTTGTGGGTGTGTGCGCATAGCGAGTGCGCGTGTGCAAAACATGAGACACTCGAGAAATTGCTCCACGAAATTGTTCTATTGCTAAATTTGTTGAGTATTGTATCAGACCCCTTGAATAGAAGCCCTTCGGGCTTATGACCTTGACGTTAAACTCACATCATTACTACTAAATTTTGCTTTTATATTTTAATGAAGTTATCCGAAACAGCCATATCCCGTTGTATTATAAAAACTGTCTCGTAGAATTAAATTATTAGAGAATTTGATTAAATAAAATGCAGGAAATTGAATTACTTTATGGAGCTCAATTGTTTCTGAAATATTTACTTTTCTGAAATGTATCATTTCATAAAGTTTAATATTTCATAAACTATTGCAGAAACACAATTTAAGAACCATATTTAATATATTAAAAAGTTAAATGAACTTTTTAAGAGAGCCTTCTGAGGCATGGGTATCTTGCAAGTATAGAATTGCACCCAGTACTAACTGTTTCACATTTATCTCTTTCACTTTTACTCGTACATTGAAAGTCATAACGGGAACAGAGGCCTAATATTATCTATAAAGTTCCTTAGACTACCGCTTGCAACTAGATTCGAATCAAAAGTGAAAGGCCGTTGAAATCAGTTTTATAAAATCAAAGTCCTAAGAACCAGATACCTGTATCTCAAATCTATTTATATTGCTAGCTATACATATTAGAATCAAACACATACAGCGGTTAAGACGAGCACACAATATGCAGCACCCACATGCAAAACAACTCAAGCCACTAATTGTTTTCATTTACGTCCAAAGGCACCATTGGCAAAACAAACTTCAGGAGAAACTTAAACCACGTAACAGGCTGGAGCCAGTGGCGAAGTCGTTAAGATATTCGACCGCCGATCAGTAAGTGCGGGGTTCAAATCCTAAGCTCTCCCGTCATTGACATCGCTTTCGAGTGAGGAAACTGACGTTAACATTAGCTTTACCAGCTTTAACCAGACAGAGTGATCACACAACCTAACCACTGCTCTATCAAGCCTTGGCTATGCTGTAAAACAATATGAACATTGCACACTTCCTACTACACAACACTCACACAAATATCAGAGAACATGAATGTAAATACCGCAGATTATATATATATAATATTGTTCATAATATAGTGGTATGCTTATCCAAGGCTATCTTTATCACTGATAGTAGCGCAAGTTTAAATATTTTGATAGAAGTTTAAACAGATTGGCAGTTAAGTCTTTTATCCATTGTGAACGACCGTCATTCCAAATCATGACTATTCCAGACAGGCAGATTAGAGCATTAAGCATTTGACATACTGTAAAATGGGTATATATAATAATGAAAACGCTTGACTTACTAAAGCCAAGTTTAACGTCCGTTCCTTGTTCGCTAGCATGTTAGTCACGGAGAGAGCACCGGATTTAAACCCTGCATCTCCTGATCTGCTGTAGAACAACTTGCCAACAAGCCACCGGCTCAGCCCAGAATTATATATCTACGAATATTGGTATATACACTGCGCTACATGAAATCAAGCTTTATAAGATGAGCAATGAATTTTTCAAATTATAAAAAAAAGCCAACCGTTTTCAAGCAAGTGAAGCTAGATCAATTCTGCAGTATGACTTCCAAATTTAGCAATATCGCTATACATATTTAAGAAAGCGTTAATTTTCGAGACACGTCAGAAATATAATTTTAATTTTCTAAGCAAACATTAAAGGGACCCTATTGAGGCAAGAAGTTTAATTATCTTAACAAATGGTACAATAAACCGAGTATTACCATCTTATTTGCTAACATAATATTAAACGTTTCACAAATAACAAATTTCACTGTGATATTTTATTTGCTTATTATATATACGTATCAGCACTATTGTGGCATTATATAAGTAGAGTGGCCCTTAATAAATGTTCTTGATTAACTGATACAGTAAACACAAATAAGCACACAAGTATGTATACAAATACGTGAACAACTGCCCATAAAACACACACATCAAAGCACTAGAATAGCACACAGCACCAAGAACATATGCACAACAACAGTAAAATTCTTTTTAAAATATTACGTTCATCTACTTTCTATGCAATAATAAAAGAAATATATCTATACAAACTTGCAAATAATCAATATACAAGTGCATGATACATATTTACAGTATATACTGACTTAAAATCTAATAATCACAGGATCTATTTAACTTCTCTAAGCATGCAACAATCATCAATCCCCGCAACAAACATAACTGATCGGTGTGGGTCATTTCACAGCCTACTAATCGAAAACTGCAAGAGATCGTACCAAACCGCAAATGCACCTCCTCTGAAATTCTACTTCTCTCATCAAGTACAGCACTAGTTAGGAATTATATGGGGAAAATGCAATGATTTCAAAAGTATGATCACTAATGAGAGAGTTAGGACGTCGAACATGGCAAGTATATTATTCCATATCACGGTAGCTGATTATGAGAGAGAGAGTTTAAGTTTTCAGAATCACACTCCACTACAATTTTACATACAAGTTATAAAAAGTCCAAAGTAATATACAGCATGAATTCATATCAGAATAAATATTTCGGTCAAAAACATAACCAGCACATAATTAATAATTTGTCTACTCTATCAGTAGCAGTAGTCCTATGTTTTTGATCAGAAATAGAGGCTACCAAAACAGCGACTAGCGCCAACTAGTTGATTAGCCTTCTAGTGATTAACAGCCAATGAAATGATAAGACACTAATAATAGAATATTTAACAACCAATGGGTGAATGCGTTAGTAACAGAGAGCGTATAACAACCGAAGACTGAATACGATACGAATACAAAATACATATCTAGTAGTGCAAGTACAAGCACAGAGTACAAAGCACATAAATGCGATACACATAACATACAACAATAAATGAATAAATGTTGTACAATCAACAGCAATCGTTGGCATTAAGAACGGAGGTATGAAGCTAGTATTGGCAGAGAAAAATATACAAGGTACAAGTATTCATTTAGTAATTGCGCTGTTAAAATAATTCTAAATTACAAAACAAAATATAGTGCATACCGAATCACCGATATTATTTTTTAAAATGCTCGAATTTAAATTAAGGACATCAATTATACTAAAGGTTTTAATTAGACTAAACATCTCGACATCACATTACAAATCAATCTATATTTAGCAAGACCTAAAAACCGAGAATAATATAAAAATAACTTTATTGTTAGTAATATTTCATGCGTGTCTTTGGATCTCTCTCTCTTTCTCTCTCTCTCTCTCTGAATCAAAGCATAGGCTGGTGTTTTCTGACGTTACTAAAGAATTTCCATTTATATATGCTGCTTGAGATGTCTCAAAATTCACCATTGTACAAAAAACTACAAGCTAAACATCTTTTAAACAAGTGTAAAATGAAATTGTCCCATAACCGTAACTTAAAGTATTTCATTTATTATAGTGGCTTCAGCCATTTTACAATTGTAGACTTGAAGGGTTAGGATAAAATTGATAACAAAGTTAACAAAAATGTACTTGGATCCTACTATATATTATATGTAATATATTAAATGTAATATATTATATGTAACATATTTTATGTAATATATTACATGTAATATATTATATGTAATATATTACATGTAATATATTATACTGAAGTATTAAACAAATAACAATACCAAGTTTTCATACTGTACATACAAAGAAAGAACTTTTATTCAACGGAGTAGTAGAGGCAAGAAGGGGATATCAGTTCAACACCGAAAATAGACTTAGAGTTCGTTTTCTTTACGTAATCAACAGATAAGACTAAACCTAGCGAAGAATTGAGTAAAATGAATATCGAAAAAGAGTAAAATACAAATGAGAAAACCGTATATTGTAAATACGAATGAAAAAACCACATGTTGTAAATACCAATGAAAAAACCACATATTGCTCTTAGTATACGATTCAAAAACTATTGCAAAGTCTAGATAAAACTGTTAGCACATTAAAATTAGCAAAACATATTGTAGCACAACACACCGGCACCAACATTATTGCAATGAGGTGCTGAATCATCACGATTAGAAAGAGAATATTTGAGAGTAGAATTTTAAGTTAAATGCAAAAACACACACTATAATGAAATGATGATATCTACCACTTTTAATATCACATGTTTAACCATTAGGCAGTTTAGTCATTATCCATAATACCAGTCCTGTGAATGTCCGAGATTTTACTCTCTGATCATCTCCACTGGGAATTGATCACAGGACCTTAAAAACAGCCATATTTCATTTCATGAACTATCTAAGCACTTAACACACATAGTTATTTAAATGAAGAGGAAATAAAGAGTTAAATTAACAGACGCAGTATAAATGTATTAATAATAATAATAATAATAGTATTAATTTCTATTATTTCACAATTACCGCGATTAGATAAGTTAAAAGTTTAAAAGAGGATTAAGTTAATTTGATGATTATGCTATATTGTATATTGTGTAATTATAATATTCATGGAAGATGCTGATGATGATGATAATCCATTCATTGTTCTGTAGACATTTTGGCCATCTCTTCATGTATTAATATAAAACTAATTAACTAAAATTCAACGACAATTCAATGGAATACAAATTTATGTATAAAATGTCGTTCAAATATTAACAGTACTAAGAGGTTCTATGCCCACAGAAAACAAGAGAGTGCACGAGAAGAAGCAATTATTGCACAGAAATCTGATCACATTTATCATCAGATCTATCACTGAAGCCGTAACCATCCGCAACCATCATCTGAAATCAACACAATACACTTCATGTAACCAACTGCAACCATCATCTGATTTCAACACAATACACTTCATGTAACCATCGTCAGCAATCTGAGAGGATATCGATTGCATAAAAGCAGCGTCAGATGTAGGACAGAGTAAACAACTCAAACATAAACAAAACAACACAATGCAACATAACACAACAGACACAATATAACAAAAGAAAATAATACAGCAACACAACAGAGACAACAATCACAACATAACACAACACAACAGAGACACCACAACACAATACAACAAAACAGAGACAATACAACAGAGACAACACAACACAACAACACAATACAACAACATAACACAACACAACAGATACAACACAACACAATACAACACAATAAAATACAACACAATATAACAACACAACATAACAATATAACACAACACAACAGATACAACATAACACAAGAACACAATACAACAACACAACATAACACAACACGACAGATACAACATAGCACAACAACACAACACAAAGTCAGAGTCCATTCAGCAATAGATTAATAATCCATATCATATAGACTTATTATTTAAATAAGATTAAAAAATGTATCAACTACAAATGCCACAATCTACTAGAAGAACTGCAGCTTAAATTTATTCTCAATCAAAGTCATCACATAATACTTATCTCTTTCCCAATTTGATAGCCAATGAGACTTTTAGTTAAAATCAAGAGTCAAAACTTCCTTAACAGTTAAAATCAATTTGATCTAATTTTACAGCATCCAACTGCAAATTCTCGCAGTGTGACAATTTTAAATTAAAAATAAAAGAAAGCCTCACATTCAAACATATCTATAAAAAAGGGACACTATGACGTGTCAATCTGCAGTAACAACACTTTAGCTCAGGGATAGTTCCATTCGAGCAGCTATGCTATTCTAATATTAGAACTGTAAGATATGTCGCTCACGAGTTGAGCCCGGGTAATTGATGAATAGACCAACAGTAAACTACATGCGTCACAAGAGCCACCTAACTGAGGAAGACTATGTGAAACCACTCAGATCCATGAATCTCAAGCTATTGGCTACATTAAAGTAATGGAGTGCTCTCTATAGATATTGACAGCACAGTGTGAAAGGGAATACATACCTTGGACCTACCCCTTGACAGAGCACTTAAGAGATCAATAGATAGACAGATACAGAGAGAGAGAGAAAAGGTGAAAAAGAAGACGAAAAAAGAGACAGAACATTTCATAAATGATATGTTCTAATCCAGTTGATTCAACTGTAGTACACTGGTAATCCTATGAAGAGGTTTAATACAGCTCAGCTCTTATTTTTCAGAAGAGATATAAAATGAGGTCATTTCAGGTGATTATTTCTTTAGTGATGGCCCTGATTTTGCTTTAGAGATTTGGAACCAATAGTTAAATCATCTGACACAGATTAATTAAAACTACATAGAAATTTCCTGCTGCAAAATAAATAGTATAAAAAACATCCATATTATCTCACAATTTGACGTCCCAGACATTGCCTTATGGCGAGGAACCGGACGTTAAATTCTTATTGTTTGATTGATTGATTTGAGGCTTTTAATAAAACTTCACAACAGTTACATAGTCTGCCTAAATAAAACAGCACTGCCAACCATTTGATTGTCGTCCTATCACAGTAACCGATCAGCTCTACGACACAGCTACACTGGGGTACAGCTGCTGCTGTTGTTGCTGCTGCTGTGGCGGCTGAAGATCTATAAGTTTGAGATGTGAGACAATGGAAGAATTCTGCGAATAGCCCCCCTTCGTCTTCATCTGGAGTTCCACTGAATTCAACTGGAAACACAAACAGATGGATTGATTTATCTGCACGTTGAAATAAACTTGCGTTATCATACAGCATGTTAGAAGTATTAGTTAATAACTTAATGATGGATGATGATGACTTCCAACCGCAAATCAGTATGTGCAGGTTTAAAATCCTGGGCTTGCATGTCACTGATATCATCTTCGAGAGATGACACTGATGTTAACATTGGCCATATATAGTTTTTCAATATAACAATTATAACTAGGTCAAATTCGAATCCGGTTGCGGCCGGATTTGTGTTTGAAATCCGGTTCCGGCGGATTTGAAAATATAAAAACCGGTGCACCCCTAATATGTAGCAATTAAATGAATGGCCAGTATGAACATAGCCGCATATCAATCACAAATATCTGGATCAGCGGTGACTGCTGGCAAAATGATCAAAATCTCACTAAGAAATCTCTTGAAAAATCCATTGAAGGCAAAACATTTCATCAGCACAATATGGCATTACTCTCTTATAAGATCGGCAACACGTTAACTCAATATGAAAGAAGCTCATTATCAGAAGTCTTGCTATCAAAGACAATAAATACAATAAAAAATTGAGGAATTTAAAGCTAATCAGTCAAAAATAGGTTTAAGTACTCGAAAAGGAAATAAATAAGATTATTTTTCATGTACAAAAAAATATAAAAACAGCAAATGAAAACATTCACGCCAACCGTGAAAGAAGCAACCGCAATCGAAAAAAATACAAAAAGTAAATAAAAGTAAATATTACAAGTACGTGTGACCATCATTGAAGAGACACAGTATCCTACTAGCAGAACACCACACCTTTATCAAGAATTTACATTAGTAGAAGCAACAAAGGCAATTGAAATTGTTAGAAGCTAATCAGAGTTCCATTATATAACTAATCTTTGTATAAACTAATAAATGAATTCAACTAATAAATGAATAGTGAATTATTCATTATGAATTCACCGAGGATGCATTATGAATAGTAAGAGGAATAATATTCCAGATAATACAGCAATAATAAACAACTGAATTAAAATGAGAACACTAGACTCAATTGATTAATGTAAAATACACTTGCCATTAATTGTATAATTATAGACAGAGGTTGCTTCGTATTGACAGACATCATACATCGCACAACAGAAAGTATTTGATATAACAATAATTCTATGTATAATAAGTTTAATTTTCTTCAAGAACATATTACTAACTGAAAATTTAGTAAATCACTAATTAGTTAAGTCAATCAGGAACAATGACAAAGCAATAATTATTTATTTATTTACTGGATGGAGCCAGTGGTGATGTCAGTAAGATACTCGACCGCGGATCAGTATGTGCCAAGTTCAAATTCTGGGCTCTCCAATCACTGACAGTGCTTTCGAGTGAGGAAACTGACGTTAACCTTAGCTTTACCAACTTTTTAAGAATAACAGCAAATCAGACCCACATATAAATTTCACTATTTCTCATACCTCTGCAGCAGAGCTATCAACGTCGGATGAGCCTATATGAGCAGTGTGCTGAAAGTTAGTGGGTGAGCCAATCATAGATCTGTCAATAACCCTCCTCTACTCATAAAACAATACAATATTACAAAATACAATCTGAGTACAATTTGATAGATAATAAATAATATTATAGTAGAAAAAGAAGAAGAAGGTCTTAATTTGTTACTATTTAATTTTTATTAATTAGTTATGTTGCTTTTTTTACATATTTACTGAATATTCACGTTTTGCGTTTGTAACTACATATCTGGGCCGAGGTAAACAAGCTAACAGTTTGAAAATTGCATTTCAAGGAACAATATACATAACACAAAATATAATAATAATACAAAAGTAATAAAAGTTTAATGTCCATTTCCTAATACAATGTTAATGTCAGGGACATCCCCCATCACATGTCACTACAAATCGATTCAACCCAAAATGATATGAAAAAACATGTGCTGAAGAGAAAGTAAAAGATCCAAAAGGTGCCAGTCCAGTGTTTAAAAAACAGTCTGGCAAGATGAACAAATCTATGGCGGGAAGAGATATGTTTTCAACCTACAACGGAAAGTGAAAGTACTTAGTCTAACAAGAGCGAAGATCAGGAGATCAGGAGGCAGATAGTTACAAACAGCAGGAGCTGAACAAGAAAATGAACATCTACCTAAGGACGTGAGAATATTAGGAATTATATATATATATATATATATATATATATATATATATATATATATGTATGTATGTATTATATATATATATATATATATATGTACATGTATATATATATTGTATATATATATATATAAATATATAATTATATAAATATATATATATACACACATATATACATATGTAATATATATATATATATATATATATATATATATATATATATATAATTGCATGTATATATAATATACTGTATTATATTAATAATAATAAAAATTTATATTTAATAAAAACTATTAAATATAATTTAATATAATATACTGTATTATATTAAATTATATTTAATAGTTTTTATTTGATTTTGTCTCAATAGTGCTAGATGTTATCATTGATGACTGTAGCATTCTAATTGTTGTTATTATTATTGTTATTATATGGTTTTATATATATATATGTAATATTATATTGAATCAAGCAGCTTTTACAAAACAATACATACCCTCTGTTGTTGAGGCATACCAGAACCAATGCAACATCTAAACATCATCGCAACACTCATTCCCTCTCTAATCTATCCCTTGTCTTCCCTTACTCTCTTCTACCACTTTCTATTTCACTCCCTCTCTCTCACTCCGCCTCTTGCCCACTAATGATATCTAAATTTCTAACAAACTTACAACTAGAAGTTTAAGAGCCCATTTAATCTAACAATAACTGTTTCAATTCTTTGTGCACATAGATAGTATAATCATGTAGAGTTCATGAAGTTAGAATTAAATCACTCTATTCTTCAATTAGTCACATTCACGTAAATACTGAGTATGCCAGTAGATTGTCTTAAAATGGTATCAAAATAAAAGCTCCAAATAAACTCATTAATTCAACAATTTTAAGGTCTTCCTGCAACATAAAGCATATAGTTATATAAACTTTTAAACAAGCATCATGGATATGTCCAGCATTTATATGTCCAACTATTAAATGTATACTACAAAGTATACTACTACTAATAGTAGTACACTTTTATTAGTATGTATACTACTAAAAGTGTACTATACATAATACTAAAAGTGTACTACTATTCAGTTTGACTATATAATCGCAATCTGAGAAAATAAGAAATAGAAATAGCAACTTTTCTTTACTTGTTTGAAAAACCTTCAACGCACATATTTTTAGGATACTTATGATCAAGGGAATACATTTAAATTACTTTAATGCACAACTTCACATAGCACAACACTATACATAATAACTGAAATAGAAAATGATTCGTAGAGAAATAGAAACATAGACATAAGGTATTTTTAAAAGCACAATGGGACAAGAAACACATTAAATTGTATTAGGATGCATATTTTTCCATTTTATTATTTCCTCCACTCCTGTGCACAGTTATTATTTATTAGTAATGGCCGTAGTTACTAGTGAGATAATCAAGTGTTTAAACATTAAAAGTTGCGTAAACTACCGATTCGTCACAATTTGATATTCTGTAAGCTTGAATCGATGTGCAAAGTAATGCAAAGCTCTGTGCGCCTGTTTTCGGGTGTTTAAACAGTTGACATGCTATATCGCTGATTACGAAATAATATTCTGACTTTGTTTTCGAAGTAAGCTGATTGGTCGATCAGCCTATAGGACAGCGCTGTGATTGGCTGACAGACATAATTTTGGCAGTTGACCTTGTAGTTAATAACCACGCAACATTTCTTGGTGAATACCAAGAAATTCAGAACAATAGTTTACCAACAACAGAGGATTAAACTATCAACTGATCAAGGAAAAGTTAGTAAATGCCAGTATAATAGTTACTTTTGATAGCCCATTGAATGCAGCCAGTGCGGATATAAGAATAACTACCCAACACCCAGGGACTTTTTTGTTCACAACTTTCAACACTCTGTCTTCCATGATGATCACACATACATGTATTAACCGCACCCGATATAATTTAGTTTATTGACGTGCAGCTAAATAGATTGCGCCAAATCACGCCCCAAAAGGTTAAAATGTTAGTAAGGAATTGAGCTATGGCTGGAATCATAAGATATTTAAAGATATTGAAAGTGAATTAAGGTTGGTTCACTGCAGTGTCGTGATTAGGGACTAGTGACTTGCAGTGTCGTAATTCATAGCCAAAGACTAAATTAGAAATATAATCAAAATCAGACCTGAAACAGTGATTAATATAGGAAGATGGAAAAATAAATATCAAGCTTTATTTTTTCAAGAACATATTATTCACAAAATAATTTACACATCATTAATTAAACAACCCGGAAACAATTAAAAAAATAACTCAATACATAATATACGAAATTGTCATTGAAATATAGAGTCTCTACAAGAAATGAATAAAGTCTCCTCTAATTATATAATTTGCGTTAATTAATATATTTTAAGGTATTTTTATTGAAATAGATATCTACTGAGAAATAAATTTTTGTAGAGAAAAATAAAACTTTTAGTGTAAACATAAACAAATGATACCAGCTGCCGCGAAATTTATTTCCTTATATTTAATTTTTATTTTGTTCTTGGTTCTTATTTTTATTAAAAATAAGAACCAAGAACAGTTTACGCTTTCCAGCCACACAGGTAACATCTTAAGAAGCTATTAACAGGCGTTTGATAAATCAATCAGTAATTGACAATCAATAAGGATTTGACGTCCAGTTACACACCTTATCCAATATTTATTATATAATATATTTATCAATAATATATTTATTCAGCTATAACTGCTAAGATTAGTCTTTGGACTGATTTTTTTGGAATTTGCATCATTTTGGATCGATATTATTTTTTGCTCACCGGCTTGGATTTGTCTCGATAGTGATCGGTGTGGTCAACTTGTCATGGACGATAGCAACACTCTATTTGTTGTTATTATCAATGTTATAATGAAAATTGTTTGATGGTTGGTAAATTTCTATATTTCCTTTCTTATTTGTGTAAATGTTTAGCTAGAATTGTTATTTTGCTAGAGGCTAAATAATCTGATTATGTTGTAATTTCTTTTCTTTCGGTTTGTTCATTAATTCTGAGATAAGCGTAAGCCTCTATTTCAGTATCTGCACTTTACATGAAATTAAAAAAAATATAGTTATTGACGGTGATCAGCTAGATATGATGCATCGTCTTCCCTGACGGCCTTTATTCTAATTTTACCATAACATTGCGTTATACTATGTTAAGTAGGGCCAATAGAAGTGCTAATAAAATTATAGTTACTTTTTGATCGGTACTTTCAACATTTAACTAAGTTCTTATAAAAGCAAAAAAGTAATGTTAAAGTCAGTTTCCTCAGTCGAAAGAGATTCCAGTGACAGGAGAACCCAGGATTTGACCCCGCACATACTGATCCGTAGTATCTTACCGACATCGCCACTGGCTCCAACCGTGAAACATGATGAGTATTCACCAGTACAAGAAGATCACAAGTACAGGAAGGTCATGTTTTCTGAACACCATAGAGTTGTGGATTAGTAGGTCTATAAATAGGAAACTATGTAGTGGAGAAAGAGGTGAGAGTATATTTGATCAAGATGAAGGATTAACTATTATCTTAATCGGTAAATGAAACAAGGTTAGAACACCCGAATAGTTATATGAAGTGCATTCATATTTACCACCACGAAATTTTTTATATAATTATGAGCAGTTTGATAGGCAGTTGAAGACCTATCTTTTTCATCTCTCTTTTCCATCCAATGTCCATGAGCAGCGACCTGCGCCTACTCTCCTTTTCTTTAATTCCCCTTACTTTGGACTGATTATCTTGATTTTGGAATTTGCACCGTTTTTGGACCTTCTTTATGCTCGCCGGCTTGATTTTGTCTCAATAGTGCTCGATGTTGTCATTGATGACTGTAGCACTCTAATTGTTGTTATGTTGTGTTATGTATATTGGTAGATAGGCCTATGCATGTATGCACACGATAATTAATGATTTGAAGACGTAAAACCGAACCATACAGTTAATATATACTTGCGCAGGTAACATAAAAAGGAGGTATTTGTGTCATATTAGCGATATTTCACTTTGTATTATGTTGGGTTATTGCTGTAATATGTCAGTCTGAGAGTCATTTTTTCAAGACCGCCAGGCCTTGACAAAATTAATGTGTACACAGAATGAGAGAAAAATAAATAAATAGATTGAGAGTGAAAGAGAAAGTGAGAGAGAGAGAGAGAGGTCTTCTAGAGAGATTGAGAGAGAGAGAGAGACCGGATTGAACCAGGGTCTACAGTTAAGTGTAAAGAGTTGATTTTTTGAGTAGAGTGTTCTCTGAAACAATTCAGTGAAGCTCTGTAAGCTATAACGTTTAGCCTAATCCAAAAATGAAAAATAAACTAGCAGATGTAACCAATCAAAAATCTTTGAATAAAAAAACAAGCTATGGACCAATTACAACGCTTGTTACATCTGCTCCCGTTCTCTACTACACTCGAGGTCGAGGATTCGTTCTATAACAGAATGACGTAGTTCCTGCAACAAGAGGCTCTCAACCTTTCACTTCTCCAGCACACTGAAACGTCAATCTGAGATTTGGACCTGCCTTTAGGAGGTGAATCTGTGGTCAGTTGATCACCAGTCTCAGGTCATCAAGTGGTCAGTGGACCACCAGTCATAGGTCATCCAGTGGTTAGTGGACCATCAGTCAGAGGTCATCCAGTGGTCAGTGGAACATCAGTCATAGGTCATCCAGTGGTCAGTCATAGGTCATCCAGTGGTCAGTGGATCATCAGTCATAGGTCATCCAGTGGTCAGTGGACCATCAGTCATAGGTCATCCAGTGGTCAGTGGATCATCAGTCATAGGTCATCAAGTGGTCAGTGGATCATCAGTCATAGGTCATCCAGTGGTCAGTGGATTATCAGTCATAGGTCATCCAGTGGTCAGTGGATCATCAATCATAGGTCATCCAGTGGTCAGTGAATCGTCAGTCATGGGTCATCCAGTGGTCAGTAGATCATCAGTCATAGGTCATCCAGTGGTCAGTGGATCATTAATCATAGATCATCTAGTGGTCAGTGGACCATCAGTTATAGTTCATCCAGTGGTCAGTGGATCATCAGTCATCCAGTGGTCAGTGGACCATTGGTCATAGGTCATCTAGTGGGCAGAGGACCACAGGTTGAGAATGGTTGATCTAAGTAGAAAGTTACGTTTCGATCTTGATAAACTCTACCCGGCTTGAGTCCCGGATAAAACATCAGCGTTGCTGTAATATCCAGATTACAATGCTTGGCTGATTATCCGTCCCTTCATCACGGCTAAAACTTAATGTTAGGAAAAATGGAATGTTAGCAATAAAATATGCCTACTGTCGCTAAATGGAGTAAAACAGTAGGCCTATCGCTTGTGCTGCAATGCTAAAAAGCTGAAATTTAAGAAGATCGAATCGTTGACCAATAAATTTAAATTAACTTAATCTGAGGCTCAAATTCTTGAGGCTTGATTTAAACTACGTTTCTATATCTGACCATGAAAAACTTTTCAGCAGGATCTTTTTGTATTATTTTATCTGGGATTTTCCTTTTCATCAAGTAAGCCTGTTTCATAGGAGTATTATATTATACAGAATCGGCAATGGCCTCATACAAACTCGCAAAATACATCGATCGGCGATGCGTTCGGAAACTGGCGGATCCGAATGATGTAGGTTAGACGCTTATTCTAGGTGCAACGCTTTGGGAATTTAAGAGGTTATTTGTTTCGAAATGAAGGTATGTAAGTTATAGAAACATGCAACATGTCTGACATGCCAGACATTCTCGTGTACTATGAGGCGAGCAACCCGTGGCCTGAAGACTCTAGACGTAAAACTTACTATTACTAACACAATTCAGTGAAAGATAAAACATCTAGCGAAAAAATGTATGAGCCAAAAATAAGTAAAGATTATTTTTAAAAGGATATCAGCTCATTTGAAACCTTTGTAGGACTAAGAAAGGTTGTCACTCGCAAGGACCTCCCTGTAGGCTGCCGTCTATTTAAGAGAGTCTAGGCCAAAATGCAAACATTTTATTTGTAGAATATTTTTTTAAATATTTGTTTTTGTTCGTAGAGTTTCACACATGACATACCGCATGTGCCACATAGTTTCCTTTCTTGGTTTCTGTTTTTGTAGTTTTCATTATTTCCTCCATTCCTCTCCATGGTCATTAGTAATCGTTGCCTTATTAAAATGTTCGTGCTTTGTTAAAAGTACTAAATGTTTAAATGATTTATTAGTGCACTGCAAGATGATCTAGAAATCATATAAAATGTATAATCGCAGATCTCAAGGTCACCTCTCTTTGCTACTTCTAATATAATGACTTGAAATTATTTTATACATTCTTTTTTTATTATCGACTGATCAGCCGTACCTGGATGACCTCTAGTCAGATGCTGCACGTAAGGTCAGTCCTAGATGACCTCTGGTCAGATGCTGCAAGTAAGGTCAGTGGTAGATGACCTCTGGTTAGATCCTGCACGTAAGATCGGTGCTAGATGACCTCTGGTCAGTTGCTGCACGTAAGGTCAGTGGTGGATGACCTCTGATTAAATGCTGCCCGTAAGGTCAGTGCTAGATAACCTCTGAGCAGATGCTGCACGTAAGGTCATGTAGTCAGCGGTGGTCAGTCTAATCAGACCAAGGTGCCCTCGCAGACGGCATAGCGGCAGCATTTTATTACTAATTTATTGCTTGCAGTGTTGCAATGCAAGTTTGAAATAACAATTTCGAACTTTCGATAGTTAAACAAGCCTATCTGTATTCCGTACCTTCAGTGGAATTCTGCAGTATCTGTGGTACAGGTTAGAGCAAGTTAAGTACATGTAAGCGTTGGTGGGGATTGAGGATTGGAGGCGGAGATGTCTTAGTAGTGATACTAATTGTTTATTTGTTGTCTAATTTGTATTCTATTTATAGTTTTATGTTTCACTAGTTCTTTTAGTCTTCTTAGTAGTTTTATTAGTTGAAGAAGTTTTCAGAAGAGCCATTCGACGCCACAATTCTGATACTTAAGTAGGTATGCCCCTACAGAGAGAGAGAGAGAGAGAGAGAGAGAGAGAAAGAAAGAAAGAAAGAGAAAGAGAAAGATAGAGCGAGAAAGAGACAGAGAGAGAGAGAAAGAGAGACAGAGAGAGAGAGAGAGACAGAGAGACAGAGAGACAGAGAGAGACAGAGAGAGACAGAGAGAGACAGAGAAAGAGAGAGAGAGATAGAGAGAGAGAGAGAGAGAGAGAGAGAGAGAGAGTGAGAGAATCGAGAGATGCGGGGATATTTACATGCTGCAAATAAATACTTTATTTTGCTTGTACTTGGTAACACTGCACCGCTCTGTTCTAAGACAACCGGGAAACCAGGTTTGCCTAACAAAACTAACGCATGGGAGAGTTTGCCAAATGACGTCATAACTCAAAAACTGCAGATGCCGACCACTTTTCTTGCAGTTTCATTCAATTCTATAAATCACAAAGAGACGGAAAGTATATAGACAGATAGGTGGGCAGGTAGGACGATAGGTGGACAGCTGGGTAAGTGAGCGGATAAGTGGGCATGTAGACAGACCAAGAGAGAAAGAGATAAGAGAGAGAGAGAAAGAAAGAAAGAAAGAAAGAAAGAAAGAAATAGAGGAGATTATAGGGCAAAGAATGTCTTGGAATGTTTTTAAATGTTTAATAAAGTAGGTAACGTTTAAATGTAAAGGTAACGTAGGTAAAGTTTAAAGGTGAATGTTTAATAACGTTATAACGTGAAAACGCCGTGAAGTTTTAAATGACGGATTCTGAGGTGAACTGAACCCTCGTGGGTTCGATTAACGGCCTGAGTGTAAAATGATCTGAGTGTAAAATCTTGGATATTCACTGGACTGGTTATATATATAAAATGTACTAAATTGCCTAAAGATTTAAACATGTAGTATTAAAAGTAATTGATATCAACATAATTGATCGTTTCACTATAATGCGTATTTACTTTTACTTTTTTGACAGAGGAGCGAAGAGGAGAGGCAGTGAGAGAGAAAGAGAAGGAGAGTGAGGAAGAGAGAGAGAGAGAGAGAGAGAGAGAGAGAGAGAGGAAGAGAGATAGAAAGAGAGAGGGATGATACAGGACAACTATGATTACATTGGTACAGGTGTTAAACAATGGGATGGTTTGAGCTAGAGCGTTAAACAATGATGTGGTTGAAGTCACTGATTCAAGGTCTCTGTTGATCAGGACTAGCGATCAATCAGACAGGATGATGAACCCTGTTGAACAGAGCTCAGTGGAAATATTCTAATCGAAATTTTATTTTCTCTAATTAAATATAAATGTAATGTACAGGCGTACATTACACGTATATAATGTATATAAAGTTAAATACTAATAGATGTCATTGTCGAATAGTTTATTGGATATAATTGTGCTAGCTCATGAAATAAATTATTCCATTGTGAAAGTGTATCATGAAATAAATTATTCCATTGTGAAAGTGTATCGTGAAATAAATTATTCCATTGTGAAAGTGTATCATGAAATAAATTATTCCATTGTGAAAGTGTATCATGAAATAAATTATTCCATTATGAAAGTGGACAACTGTGATATTTTGCTTTGATGATTTCATTGCCTAGAAGAGAGAAAGAGAGAGAGAGAGAGAGAGAGAGAGAGAGAGAGGAGAGAAGAGAAGAGAAAATCGTTCTAAGATACCGGAGCTTATTGCGAACTTAACAGCATCAGATTATTGATAGGACCGTCGCTGATGCTTTCTGTCGGTGTGAATTAAATCAGGTTTATTTCACTTCAGGCAGGCCTAATATCATACACAGGAAATACATGAAGATGACGTAAAATAGAACACAGAGCCCTGGACTAACGTGTGCCCTGAACGCATAATTATAGCCTAAATTAATCGCTTAAAGCAGTTAAAACCTTATTGAAAATCAAGACATTCAATATAGGCATATTATTGGACGTTTCAATAATTGGACGCTTCTACCCCTACACATTAGCATAAAAGCATACTATACACCTTCTGTATTTATTCTTGTTTTTTATTTTGCTGTAAGTATTTTATACACATAAAAAGATATCGATACCTATTCATTATTTATATCCCTTCCCATTCCTAACAAGCAATGCGCCTATAATATTAAAAATACCATGCATAAGAGCTGAATGACTTAAAACATGGACGAATGAAGGCGTCTGATAAATAATTAATCGTTCAGAGAGTGGACGAGACGAATGTGCAGGATTAGGTCAGACTTATTTCTGACAGATGATGGAGATCAACCATGTCTGGTCTCCAAACAACCAAGTTACTTAACTTCCGCCCTAGAAGTTCTCTACCAGCTCTCCTAACTAAAACTTGCATTGTGTACATAATGCTAGTTCATCGATGTTTTGCTCTTTATGGAGCGCGTAAAGCAGCAAGTGAGTAGGAATAATAATAATGATAATAATAAAGGTTTAACGTCCGTTTCCTCTTTCCTCATCTAGGGATGATGTCAGGGACGTCCCCAACAGCACATATCACTACAGATCAATTCACCCAGACCAATCTGCAAAGAAATGTGCTGAGAAGGTCTTAAACGAAAGCCAGTCCTGTGTTCAAAAATGGTCAGGGCAGATATGACCTTATATGAATATGTACATTGGAACTGCCGATTAGCAAATACCTATATATACATGTATGTATATATATATATATATATATATATATATATATACATATATATACTGTATATATATACATGTATATATATACAGTACCATCAATCACTATATACATGTATATATACATGTATATATATATATAATTTATTTATATATATATAAATTTATTTATTTGTATATATTATGGCTACATCCTAAAATTATGTAACATCCATGTAACAGCTCAGAATGTCAGCAAGAGAGACAGCTGTTGCCGGTGTTGTCGTAAGTTTACTCTAAGCTGCTACAACCGTTGCAGCAGCTTCCGCCAGATCTACAAAACTCTGCCTGTGTTCTAGTTGGTACAACATATAGCATAGCTTATATCAACCGAGGCGCTTAGAAATATGTGGGGAGGAGGAAAACTGGAATTTATAATTACATGGACTATATGTAACAATAATTATTCCATCTATTTCATTCATCGCATGTGTCCAATTATCTCTCTCCTTTCTCACCCTCTCTCTCTCTGTCTGGCTTTCTCTCTCTCTCTCTCTCTCTCTTTCTCTCTCCCTTCTCTCTCTCTCTCTATCTCTCTCTCTCTGTCTCTCTCTCTCTCTCTCTGTTTCTCTCTCTCCCTTCTCTCTCTCTCTTCTATGCACTGCCAGAAGACATGTTCAAGGAACAAATCAAATGGCAGTTTACAATTAGCTCGTAATTCAGGGATGAGCACTCCATCGATCAGAATATGAACCATCCACTGATCATAAGTTAATCTTTCAAGAATCCAAGTCTTCCTGTGCCTTTGCACAGCCACACTTCATTAGCTTAGTCAGAGGAAACTTATTTATTTAAAATACTTTTCAACGGACCGACATATTTCTTACTTTTCTTATTTGTAATGCATGAGAATTTGTTGTTTTCATTTAAATTAGTTAACTTTTTCGAATTGCAAAAATTTAAAATATATTCCTTTTATTTGTCTAAGTGCGGCGCAATTAAAACGAAATGAAAGAAATCGATTTAATAAGTGCAATACTCATAACTACAAAAAATTTAATAGGTCCAAGTGTGTGAGGGTAGATAAAAACCTGGGGCCTAGGGCCCTCAGTTTCTACAAAGCGCCCCCCCCCCACCCGCACTCCTGTACTAGCCGTTAGCCAAGAAATGATTGAAGTAAGTTAACCCAACGTCAAACTGGTTGAGTCGATTATCCGTTTGTACTGTGTAGCTGTGAGGTAGTACACACAAAAACTGCGTCCCTGTATTCCGTAGCTACACAATATCTAACGTGTAGTTAGTAATAATTAATAAGAGCGATCGATAGCAATGGTTTACATAGTACACTTGTGCATATACATTAGTACGGGGCTCCGTAAAGCTAGCGTATTTATCGATATCACAGTTGAAGCTGTCGGATAATGACGATGCTTATATAATACAGATAATGTTATAACTATGTTAGAGATAACACTACAATTTAATGTTACAGCAGATTAAAAAATAACAAATAGAAAGAAACCAACAAAAAACGAACAAAGAAAGATATTAGGCAGTTTTAATTGTGTAACTTGTATAGATAGATATATCGTCTATAGTATTTGAACTCGAGGCTGTAAGCCGTTTAATTCGTAACTTTGTAAGGTAGGCCTATACCTGTGTAGTCGACAGACCATGGCAGTATATATCAATGTCGAAGAAGTGACAACGCATCAACCAAGAAGGCAATGGGAAACTACCTTAGAAGTCCTACTTTCCTAAGCTAAATGTGAGCTACATTATGGTTTGTTGGAATTAGTCACAGTGCTGGGATGAGTGTATTGGTCAACAGTGCTCCTAGCCTCCTACTGAGCACGATATTGGACTTTGAGTAGGAATATGTGCCTTGGACCTACATCTTCATTGCACAGAGATTTATCTTCGATCGTATTTATATTTATTTAGTGAGGTGATTAATATTCAAGAGTAGGAGGGAATAATAGTCATACTAGAGGCTGTAAGCCGTACTAATAATCATACTAGAGGCTGTAAGCCGTACTAATAACCATACTCTCTTTCACTCTTGATATGTACATGTATATATATATATATATATATATATATATATATATATATATATATAATATTATATATAGACATGTAAACAGGATTGTTTTCTCAGGAAATGGCGCCCCTGACCAGCAAATGTTAGTCGAAGCTGAGGAAGGCGTAGGGGACCCACCTCGTCATTAGCAGAATCCCCCAACAATAATGGTATAAAAATAATATTAGATGATTTAAAGATCCACTCGTATGTGGCTATGAAGAGGAAAACAGAAGATAGAGATGAGTGGAGGCGTTTTATACCATGAACCTGCCAGTAGGCAGTACACTAATATATATATATATATATATATATATATATATATATATATATATATATATATATATATATATATATATAGTGACAACGCATCAACCAAGAAGGTTGATGCGTTATATATAATTCTGGAATGATTTGCAGCCCAAGAATTCGAATTGGTCATGCTGCCGACTTTTAATGATAAGTCGATGGTAACCTGAACGGCGAGATAATTCAGCAGAATTGCTATTAGATATTCGTGGCTTTTCTTCCCGCTAATTCAGCAATCCGACAGATTGTTAATAGCACGCTTGCTATACAGGTACGAAGGAAGCTGCTAAGGTATTCGAATCTCTGCCGGATCTAATGTAAGCGAGATTGGCTAAAATTATGTAAAAAAATTAATTTGATATAGGCCTACACGATGATGTAAGTAGGCCTATATTCAATTTACGAATACATTTTTCTGCGATTACAATATTAAACCATAATTTGAAACGTTCATAGAAAAGTTCCTAAAATTTAGTGAAGTTTAAATGAATACTTGAATGAGTCGGATTTGCATTAAACTGTACGGTATGCGTGTAGCCAACTTGTTTATTTATAAGTTCTGTCCAATTTCATATCAATTGTAACAATTCATAGAGCCAAGTAAATAACCATTTATTTTACTTGTACATATTAATAATCAATTATAAAAAGTTTTGATTTCATGTCAATTATTGTAGTGGTTATATAAGCCGTCCTAGTATTGATTTTCCCTAGGGCTGGGGTTGTCAAAACATAAAAAATGGCGCTTTGCATAACATCGTATAAATATTATGTATCAATAGCGCAGTGGTTAAAGGCGTGTAACATCATTAAGTTTTAAATTGCAGACCCTAGAGTGAATTGAACACTCGTGGATTCTATTCGTGGCCGCGCTGATCTAAGAGTATAGAATCTCGGACATTCACAGGAATTCTTACACGGAATATGGTCTAAATTGCCTAACGGTTTAAACATGTGGTCTTGAAGTGATAGATATGAGCATGGTTGATCATTTCACTAACATGCCTGTTATATATCGATAAATCTAATCAGTTCTTAGCGTCGCTAAGTAACTGTCTTAATCTTCGGAAGTTCTAGAGATAGTTGGTACAGATAGACAGATGATAAATGTACTAAGGAATAAGAAGAATATTTAAATAGGACGCATTCTGAGGGGGAAAATCTGCTAAAAGAGGTCATAGAAGGCAGAATGGAAGGAAATAGAGGTAGGGGCAGGCCGAGATTAGGAATTTTAGATGATTTCAAGATCCACTCATATGTTATGCGGCCATGAAGAGGAAATCGAAAGACAAAGAAAAGTGGAATTTTAAATGACAAATCCTAAGGTGATTTGAATCCTCGTGGGTTCGAATCCCGGTCGCGCTGATCTGAGAGTAAAATCTCGGACATTCACTGGACTGGTTATACGGAAAATGGTCTAAATTGCCTAATGGATTAAACATGTGGTTTTAAAAGTGATAGATATCAACATAGTTGACTATTCACTATAATGCTTGTTTACTTTTTTTTGGAGGCTTGTATACCATGGACCTGCCAGTAAGCAGTACACTAAGAGAAAGAATCTTAGACCATTCTGATCGTTTTTAGCTCTTCATAGCACTTCATAGCACTTTCTTTCATCTTATTTCTTTGTAGATTTTATCTAATGACATTCACATTTTATTATGTTACACGATTTTAGCATTTTTCTGGCAAAGTTTGTTTGATCAGTGTAACCTACATACTGTCTGAGACGTTCCTGACATCGTCATCTGATTCCAAGCAATGTCCCAGAGGTGTATTCTGGTGACTTCAAATACTTTATTTATCTATTTAATACTTCCTTTGGCACAGCATTGCATCATATCACATATTTCAGATATATATAGGCGTACAGCAAAATAAATGTGCAGAATCAGGGAATAACTCAGGCACAAGGCCCTCACGAGGACCCTTCCAATAAAAACACAGTTAAAGTTTGCAGTTAGAAGTGAACATGTCTATTTGTACAGTATAATATAAAATTTCAAAGATAAATTTAAATAATGAAATTTAAATAATAAGGTTGTCAATGCTGTATTGCAGACACTACTGCAATACAGCATTGTACAGTGTTGACTGTCTAGTTTCCATGAACAGACCTGATCAAACACCTAAACGTCCACCAGTGGCACCTGATAGACTTTTATCTGTATTTTGTTTACGATATCGCTCCTATGATATTCACCTGCGGATAGATGTTAAAACAAAGCCAGCATTATTGCTCTGAGCGGAGCATCGTAAGAGTTATTCTAATAACCTATCGAAGAGAGAACTGGCGAAATCTCTTATCTCCTGTGTAAATTCAAGATTAGCCTCATGTGAAGTACTTGAGTGGAAGTCAATGTGTTGAACAGAAAAGCATTTAAGGAAAACAGCAGGTTTCTCATGTTGGTTGAGCATGATACCATTATGATGTAAATCGGATATTTACTTAAGCAAGAGGTTCGTAGTTCGAAACAACGCTGGATCAGATCTGACGTCTTATTTGTAATACGTAACAACCGATGAAATTACTGTAAATGTAGTTAACTCGCGATAATTGGATGCTATTTATAGGAAATTATAGTTGCTAAAGCAAAGAGGTGAAGAGATTTGATTTGATTATATCGGATCCAGCGGTGAAGAGATTTGATTTGATTATAGCTGGTACAGTTAACGAAGATGGTTAATTCGATTATAATTGGTACAGCGGTAGATAGATTTTATTTTAATATAGCTGATACAGTTAATGAAGATATTTAATTAGATTATAATTGATACAGCGGTGATTAGATTTGATTTTATTACAGTTGGTACAGCGATGAAGAGATTTGATTTGACACTGCTGGTACAGCAGTGAAAATATTTGATTATAGCCGGAAAGAGACTAGATTTGATATAGCTGGTGAAGAGATTTGATTTAGCAGATTTGCAGATGCAAAGAAAGACTTTAGTTTTAGTTTCTGAGTAATTTAACAGTAGAGTGCTTAAGTATTAAACCTGTAGGCTTTTAAAAACCATAGAGTTTATTCGAGTTCTTAATAACATACTGGTAGAATCGGATGAGGTTTACGTTTTACTATATAAACCTCATTTTCTGCAATTCTTCATCTGTAGACCTATAGCCTAGTTAAATGGAATTTCGTTTCTTGGCCATTGGAAACCGTTTAGTTTTTTGCTCATGGACATGGATTTGATTGAGTAGAGCTCGATGTTGTCATTGATGATAACAGCATTCAAGTTGTTGTTGTTTTGCAGTTATCAGAGTTCGGGTCAGGTCTAATTCAGTGAATTCTGACTAGATTCATTTTAAACGTTTAACTCTGCGCTTATATCATGCACTAATTAATAAACGTGTTATACATACAGGCTACTTAATTGTTGTAATTCAGTAAATAATAAATGAAACTTAATTGTTTGCTTTCTATTAAAACTTTCCTTCTGTGGTGCAGTTAGAAATGAATACTTTTGCCTTGACCTTTAATTTTGTAAATGCAAACAATTGTATAAAGAAATTGTCTGCTTGTGATAGTGCATGTGTGCTATAGAGATACGATACATAATACTATACACGAATACGATGGAATCGGTGTTCTTTTGTACGAGAAGGAAAGAGGGAAGGAAAAGGTTGATGAGAAAAAAAACAAATAGAGATGCGAGAGATTAATACAATAGAAGGAGAGAGGGAGAGAGAAAAATAGAAATAAAAAAATTAAATGATCAAAAACAAACAAGAGAGAGAGAGAGACAGTGAAAGAGAGAGAGTGAGGAGAGAGATAGAGAAGAGAAAGATGAACGAGATAGAGAAGAGAAAGAGAAAGAGATAGATAGAGAAGAGAGTAGGAGAGAGAGAGAGAGAGAGAGAGAAGAGAACGAGAGGTAGAGAGAGATAGAGAAGAGATAGAAGAGAGAGAGAGAGAGAGAGAGCGAACGAGGAGACAGGTAAGGTCTACTTGACTAAATGACTTAATTAGGTGTTAAATTACGGAGCCCTTGCCTGTAATTTATCAAGTTGAGTAATTATATAGCAATTAATCAACATCCATTCAATTTTTCACCACCTCTGTCAACACAGACCTATAAAGCTATACACAAAAGAGACGTTAATAGACTCTATGGCTAAGTACAGGGTGTCAGTGCGTTGTTAAATTTTAAATGTCGATTCTGAGGTGTTATACACCATGGGTTCGATTCTCAGGCGAGCCGATCTGAAATTAAATTCTCTGACATTCGCAGACCTGTCTTATGGATAGTTAACTATAACTGCCTAACGATTTAAAAAGCTAAAAAGCTAATGTATCTTCTTCCCTATCGCCCCTCACGTACACTTCGCTCCACCGATGCCAATCTTCTCTCAGTTCCAAATATTCTCACGTCATTGGGCAGACGTTCATTTTCTTACGGAGCACCCACAATCTGGAACTCTTTACCTGCTAATCTTCGCTCTTGTTTTTCTCTTTCAACATTCTCTAGCAAGCTCAAAACTTACCTTTTCCCACCATAGACATAATCAATCTACCCTGACCATTTTTTTGATCACCGGACTGGCTTTCGTTTAGGACCTTGCTTCTCCTCAGCACATTTCTTTCGCAGATTGGTCTGGGTGAATTGATCTGTAGTGATATGTGCTGTTGGGGACGTCCCTGACATCATCCCTGGATGAGGAAACGGACGTTAAACCTTTATTATTATTATCAGTTTCCTCACTCGAAAACGATGTCAGTGACTGGCGAGCCTAGGATTTGAACCCAGAACATATTGATACGCAGTCGAATTTCTTACCGACATCGCCACTGGCTTTAGCCAGTGTTAGATAAATTTCTGAAAATAATAAATGTCATCTTGGATGAGCATTTCACTATAGAGTGTGTTCAACTTAAATTTAGCTTTAGAGCTTAAGAGTAATCTATTGTTATTATAATTAAAGTTTCTAATATTATTAGTGCTTTTACAGTTGTCAATTTCTGCTATAGTTACAGATTGATCTTTAGAGTTTCTACGCAACCTATTGGTATTATTATAGAGTTTATATTTTAGAGTTATATTAGAGTTTCTAATATTATAGTTATTGGAGTTTTTACAATTATCAATTTCTGCCTATAGTTAGAGATTGATAGCAATGCGGCAATGCTGCAAGAATCGTTGATGACTCATAAGACTTTGAGAAGTCTGCGGTCTAGGCTTATAGGCTGCAACTTGTGTAATACATGTATTTTATCCTATATTTCTGGCAGACACAATGAGCTCCATGTTACTCATAATTCATCTATCTTTCTGACAACTACAGATAATTCTGAGAAGATCAATCATAATATAGATAGATGATATACCATTTAGGCGGATGAAGGTTTTCAGCATAAAAGATGATACATATTTCAGCATAAAAGATGATTCGTATTTAAATGTTACCATGTTGTTTGTGAAATACTAATAATTATTAGTATAATAATTATACCAATAATAATAATTATTAATAATTATTATTATTGGCCTAGACTCATTATAATGAGTATAGGCCTACTGTATAATAAAATTGTTAACAAGGTTATAATAATTATGATGATAATAGAATAAAACAATATTAATAATAATAATAATTATTATTATTATTATTATAAAAATTATTATTATTATTAGTATCTACATTATTATCATTATTATTATAATAATTATAATAATAATAATTATTATTATTATTATCATTATTATTATTATTATTATTTTATTATTTTTTAATATGGCCTGGGCTGTAAAGGGCCCTGGGCTAAAAAAATAAGATAAAAGAGGCTTTATTTAATTAAAAGTTTAAAAAACGAAGCGATTAAAATAATTCCTCTACACTCTGGGAAGCCGCATTAGCCAAAGTGCCACTGAAACAGACTATATTATTATTATTAATATTATTATTATTATTATTATTAATACGAAAGTTAAACGTTGCTGATCGCAGCAGCGGGTGACATTGCCCTGAATCCACTGCTTTTGGCTCCAGCAGCGCCCGTCCCCACTTCATCTGATATGGATCCACCACGACGGTGACTCCCCTGATTAGGCGTTGATGAGGCAGTTGTGAGAATTCTGTTGGGAGTACCGCTTTTAGAAGTCAACAACCCTGAAATCTGGACAGCTGTTCCTAGAGAATTCTGGGATCTAGTTTCCGCTTGATTAGGGCTCTGATTCGTAAAACCCGATTAGCTCTGCGTCTCCGCCTCAGCCTGCCCTGAGGCCAACATCTGGTTCAGCCCTTGACCCTGGTGCTCTGGCCCTAGTGGGAATTATTATTATTATTATTATTGTTATTATTGCAATTATAAAATAAAATTATAATGATAAGGATAAAGTTCTAGCGGTTTATCTGTACATAATTCTAATTGGTGTTGCTGTTGCTGTAATGAAATGACATTTAAAATAATCAAAGAATAGATTAAAAAATTAACAGTATCTCGGAGGTTCTATTGTGCGAATAGGTTTCAGATGGTGTGTCAGTCTGATATTATTTAAGTTATAGTATGTAACTATTGAGGAAAGAGTTGGAATAAACGAGCCGTATAAAATCTAAACGTCTGCAAACTTGTTAAACCGTGATTTACTGCTATTACTTGTTGATACACATAACATAACAATATAATAGGGGCCTATACAAGTAGCAAATTTTTCTTGCTCTATTTTATTATTCCACATTGATTAGTAGTAACATGTGATGGGGGGACGTCCTGACATCACCCTTGAATGATGAAACGGACGTTAAACCTTTATTTTTATTATTACTATTGACTTTCGGATCATTAAGATCTAGTAACGGCCATTGCACACAGCACTGTTAGCTTTGAAAATGCACAACCTTAACCTTAATCGGAAATCTTACTTACTTTGTGTGAGCGCAGCGACTAATAACTACTCTGCTAATTGTTCTTTGCCAGTTCATTTTGCAAGGATTTTGGAATAATGTGAAAAGAATTAATGTTAATTTAATTATTTTTGGTGTTAACTAGAGAACTCTGAAAAAATCTACTGGATTTATTTTACAATTACTCCATTCAGCGTGGACTACATTCTTATTGCGATCCATCCATTCGTCTCTGTCAGATATCACTGTACGTAAACCCAAATCTCAGTCAACGATTGTGAGGAAGAAGAAGATGATGATGATGGCGATGATGAAATAAACAGATGATACGAAGAGATAAGCAAAATTCCCTCAAAACAATTCTTCGAGTAAATCGACAGCGCAATTCTGATAACATTTGAACAACAGGTGATGAATCCTTCCACCGGAACCAGTAATTCCGGATTGAACTGCAGCTGAACTGCACTCCGGAACGTCATGCATGCATAAGAGGCCGCTGAGGCCTATACGCCTCAGAAATGAGACTATAAATTCAGAACTGATTTTTTGGAAGAAAGTAAATATATAGCAGAGTGAGTTGATTATGTGGCCAAGTAATTAAGTTATATAGAGATCTGTTGCAGCGTCTGAACTGTTTCTATTTCTATTTGTGTTGCTATAGAGGAACACATATACTGAAACACCGCGGTACCTGGAAGGGTTTAGATTTATTAACTGTTAATCGTTGCCGTATAACTAAATCTATCCTCCAATACAACGATTTCTCATGCTTTCCGCATAAACATTGCATGGAAAAAAGAATTTGTCGGATTAGACTAAGAAGTTAGTATCTGAATATGAACCTAGATATAGAAAACTCTGTTTGGATCTGCGAAAGAAGTGCCTTTACAGGAACTAATGAGACCAAGTAAATACCTGTCTAAGATACAGAGAGATAAAATCATAAAACCAGATGTAAAAGCAGAAAGACTTGAAAAGAAGGAGTTTAGGAAGAAAACTATGTATGCCAAAAAATCTAAACAGTTACACTGATAGAGAAAGAAAGAAAGAAAGAGGGAGAGAGAGATAGAAAGAGAGAGAGAGAGAAAGAAAGAGAGAGAGAGAGAGAGAAAGAGAGAGAGAGAGAGAGAGAAAGGGAAAAAGACAGAGAGACACTAGGCACAGAGTAAGTTAACCAGAGCTACAAGTAGATGCCCATCTACGACCCACGAGCCCGTGAACAGTTTCGTAACGCCGCTATAGGTAGATCACTGAGGAGCGCGAGTGTCGACACCACCACCCACCCCCTAGCCCCCCGCAAACCTTCCATCAGCTCTCGGGCCTCGGGAGCCTCCGTATCCCGGGCCGGGTCGACAAAGTCTCGCAATTCCTCGGGCCCGCAGGCCGACGATGCCTCATCGTCTCAGCCCCGCCGTGGCAGCTCCATGTCCGGGCGCAGTGGGTCCACCTCCCCGGTCAGACAGTGGTGGGACTTCCTTCAGCCGGTTAAGCTCCATCTGGCCCGGGTTCTTACACCCAACTCCATTCAAGATGATACCGAGGATATCAGGGCAAGGCGTTTATCTCTGCTACAGTCGAATAGACATAAATCAGGTGAATCGGTGCCGCCACTTACAGAACTTCCGGACTGTACACAACCATCGCGCAGTTCTTCCTTGCCGAACATAGGACTCAGTCCAGATCAGCTAGGACTCTTGTCTCGAAGGATCAGTCGAGGCAAGTCAAACAGTCCCAGGATACCGTCAGTCCTTCAGGAGCAGGAGGATGAGTCTTGCGATCTGCCTTCTTTGTCACGTGACTGTCCGCCATCATTGTCACGTGACTCATCGCCCTTACATTTAAACGCTTGTCCATCGTTACTGACTCAAAACTCTCCGCTATCATTAGACTGTTCACCAGTAGAGTCACGTGACTGTCCGCCATTACTGTCACGTGACTGTCCGCCATTACTGTCACGTGACTGCCCTCCATTACTGTCACGTGACTGTCCGTCTTTACTGTCACGTGATGCAGACAGACCGGATGGAGTTGCGTGTAAGATAAAGATTAGAGAAGACGATGATGACGGATTCGCTGATAATAACATCTACGATGATGAAGATGATGATGATAGTACCAGTGTTTTCACTGACAGGTAATTATTAATAATTATTATAAATTTAATTAATATATCTCGTTATCGTTAATCTGCATGTGAGAGCCTTGTTAAATGACTACGATAAAGATAGAGCGAACGACTGATATTACGAAGCCAGTTGTTATTATTATTATTATTTACTATTAATTATGAATAATTATAATTATTAATTATGAAGCCAATGCAGACTGACAACGACTGAACGAAACGACTGATGGAACGACTGATGGAACGACTGATGGAACGACTGATGGAATGACTGATCGAACGACTGATGGAACGACTGATGGAACGACTGATGGAACGACTGAACGAAACGACTGATAGAACGACTGATGGAACGACTGATGGAACGACTGATGGAATGACTGATCGAACGACTGATGGAATGACTGATGGAACGACTGAACGAAACGACTGATAGAACGACTGATGGAACGACTGATGGAACGACTGATGGAACGACTGATCGAACGACTGATGGAACGACTGAACGAAACGACTGGTAGAACGACTGATGGAATGACTGATGGAACGACTGATGGAACGACTAATAGAACGACTGATGGAACGACTGAACGAAACGACTGAACGAAACGACTGAACGAATGGACGTCACTGTTAGACTCATTATAATCATCTTTCATTTGCTCAACCTCTTGATATCTTGATACTGACAATCTATTGATTAGAGAGCGTAAGAAAACTACAATTATTAAAGGTTACTGTCTTGCTGGCTTTCTTGAAACTTCAGATAAGAAATGCCAATAATTGTTTATTGTTTATCAGAGCTTGTCCCGTTCATGATGTATGACTTGAGCGTAGTCATAAAGTTTGTATTATAGAGTGGAAGGTGTGTGTAAGATAAAATTACCTTCAAATATAACGTCATGACTTTTGTTTTGGAAATCATTGATTTGTCGTGAGAGTAATTTATTATTATATTAAAATGAAATTGTCATGGGATTACCATGAGATTATCCTGAGATTATCATGAGATTATCATGAGATTATCATGATATTATCATGAGATTATTATGAGATTGTCATGGAATTATCATGAGATTATCATGAGAACATTTTGATATTATCATGAGATTATCATGAGATTATCATGAGATTATCATGAGATTATCGTGAGATTATCGTAAGCTTGTCATGAGATTATCAAGAGATTATCATGTGATTATCATGAGATTATCATGAGATTATCGTTAGATTATCGTGAGCTTATCATGAGATTGTAAGGAGATTATCATGAGATTGTCGTGAGACTTTAGTCGTCTATACTATATGTACAATAGGGTGGCCGAATTGTTAGCACACTTGCCTGGTAAGCATGAGGTCTCCGGGTTCGAAAGCCTTACGAACACGTAGTGTATCCACAATGTGGCCACGGTATAGATATGAAGTGTCTTTAGTGTATCCATAGTGTAGATTTACTGTAGCTTTGCTGTACTCACGGTGTAGATAAAATGTAGCTTTACTACATCCACAGTGTAGAAAAATGTAGCTTGCTTGTATCCACCGTGTAGGTATAGGCCTAATGTAGCTTTACTACATTTACTTTATGTATCCACCGTGTTCATAAAATGTAGCTTTACTCTATCCACAGTGTAAATATAATGTCTCTCTCTTAGTGCACTGCCTACTGGCAGGTCCATGGTACATAAAGCCTCCACTCTTCTCTGTCTTCCGCCTTCCTATTCATTTCCACATATGAGTGGGTCTTTAAATCATCTAACATACCTAATCTCGGCCTGACCCTGCCTCTTTTTCAATCCATTCTACTATGACCTCTTTTAATAGACCTCCCCCCCCCCCTTAGAATGTGTCCTATCCATCTCTTCTTCCTATTTCTCAATATATTTATCAACTGTCTATCTGTGCAAACTCTCTCCTGGACTTCCTCATTTGTAACCTTTTGAGTCCAGCTGATCCTCTCCATACTTCTCCAAATTCATATTTCCAATGTCTCCAGTTTTCTAATATCTTCCTTCCTTAAGGTCCATGTTTCACATCCATACAATAGCGTAGTCCAAACTAAAGTTTTCACTATCTTTATCGTTGTGTCTTTCTTTAGATCTTTTGTTAATAGTTCTTTTCTACTACCAAAGGCCGCTAATATAATGAAAGTATACTACCAAATATAATGTAGCTAGAGTGTATATCTACAGTTTAGATACAGTGTAGCTAAAATGTAGGCATAGAGTATAAATATTCTAGTGAGGGTGTATTGACATTGCACGCATAGCGTTGACACAGTGTAATTACTGTTTACAAGTATACGGGTTGTATGACACTTTTATGATGTGTCTAGAATTAAATATTTGATTAATTAATTATAATTATTAATTATTTTGATACATCAATCGAGATAATGCGTTGGTATTTTCACAATTTGCGCAAAATTATTTGCAATTACAAATTTAAAATTCAAATTAGTGGGTCATACTAATTAATCACTCGTCGACAAATGGGTCAACAAATCTGGATGATCGAAGCATTGTTTTAAGAGATGACTATCGTATCTATGACATCTATCTATGATTTATCGTATCGTGTGATCAATTGATTAAAATGTCATGTAAGCGTCAGTTTTTAGCTTTCAAAGAGCGTCATTTATCAATTTATACTTTTGCGGTGTCTCTAAGCATCTTGAATAGTTTACTAGTACCGTTTACTATCATCATCATCTTCCCTTAAATCCCAGTTTAACCAGGATCGCGAAACCAATAGACTACTGTACCCTATACAATACAGTTCTTTCGTACACTATGCTATAACTTTTTAAAACCAGCGGACATAAGAATTATTCCTCATATTAGCCACCATTCTTGTTGTATGTAGTATTTCAATTCACGAACGCTTAAAAATTTATGGTTAACTTAATAAAGAGCCAAGCCGTGTTAATAAGTAGTCCAGTTAAGTATGCTGTATAATGTAAAATAGCCGTGTTAATAAGTAGTCCAGTTAAGTATGCTGTATAATGTAAAATATTGTGAAATCCCTGATCTAACAGTATTATTTATAATTGAAGTTCAGACTCTCACTCTCGCTCTCTCCCTCTCTCTCTCTCTCTCTCTCTCTCTCTCTCTCTCTATATATATATATATATATATATATATATATATATCAGCCTATTGGGCAATATACAATAAAGTTCAAGCATTTTATCCGCAAAATATGTTTTACTCTTTCGTCTTACTCGACTGAAACGCTATCAGCTCTTAATTATTTGACAATAGTTTATCACTAGCTTGCATCGTAACATCAGCAACAACAATTTGAGTGTTAATGTCGACAGTGATAACCTAGATCAATCAATCAATAAGAATTTAACGTCCGGTTCCTCGCCATAAGGCAATGTCACGAACGTCTCTTGCAGACTCTACACAAACAGGCGCCAAAGCACCACACGATGACGACTGAGTACACAGAGACCACAAGAGAAGGCGAGATCAAAACAGTGCAAGTCCAAGAACCAAGGCACGCCGGTCAAAATTTAGACCTATGGCGGAAAGAGATGGGTTTTTAGCTTGCCAAGGAAAGTACGGATACAATTACAAGATCGAAGATCTTGTGACAGAGAGTTTCATATTGTCGGAGCAGAAAACATGAAGGAGCGTCTGCCCATTACAGATTTAATATCTGGTACATTGAGGTTTTTACTAGAGGAACGAAGACTACGAGAGGGTTGATAGATTGATAAAAGATCAGATAGATAGGATGGTTTACCACCTATCTATCTGATCGCCTATCGGTGATCTATCTATAGATCACCGTGAAACAAAAGCCTGCACTAGACAACAAGTAAAATATAAGACGGTTCAAGGCAGTACAAGAGACATGGAAAAGAGAGGTGGAACAGAGAGATGGAAATGGTCTTCAAATGCCCGTAGAACTGTTCATAGGAAAGCAAAGGCTGATGCGAATCAAGAAAAGATTTCTGAAGAGTAGATGGAAGGCAATTCCAGGTATGTGGAGCAGCATGCTAGAAAGAGAGATTAGACAACGTGTAATGTGAAGGTAAGCGAGGTCCCACAAGAGCAATTAACTAAGAAGACCGATTTATCGCAGACTACATCACTTTTAGGTTTGAACAAGTGAGACATCATAACGTGTTTATCATCGTAAATTTGCTGATGAAGCAGACGCGATTCTTACATAACAATGAATGGGAACTTTGGCCGTGGGACTGCTTTTACACTAGCAATCAGATGCGACCTTACAGCAGATTGGTATCGAAATGATATCGAGCCCGAGATTCGAACCCATAATACTGAAGTAATCGATTGACAACCACATTTAACGTGATATCGGCTTGTATAGATAAGACGATTTAACGGCGTGTATGAATATGACTAGATAACGGCTGATATCTATATAGATAAGACTATTTAGCGGCATTTATGGATAAGATTATTTAGCGGCTTGTATAGACAAGACAACGGCTTATGCAGATAAGACAACTTAACGGCTTGTTTAAATAAGATAACCTAACGGCCTATGTAGATAAGACAACTCAAGGGCTTGTGTAGATAAGCCTATATATAACGGCATGTAGGCCTATAGATAATACTATAAATAAAGGCTTGTATAGATAAGACAACTTAAAGGCTTATGTAGATAAGACTATTTAGCGACTTGTATAGATAAGACTATTTAGCGACTTGTGTAGATATGCATATATATATATATATATATATATAGTCTTGTGTAAATAAGACTATATAACGGCTTGTTTGGATCTCAGCGACTGGACGACTTGATGACGAGAGCGACAAGCGACAAGGTCAACCTTGAACTCGTGAGCTCTAGAAAGGGAGAGAGAGATATGGAATAGAGGTGATGATGGAGAGAATGTAGGGATTGGCGGGATACTGAATTATAAATGAACGAATACAGGTAGATCAGGCTTTGCACCTGGTCACTGAGCCTGCCAGTAGATATCCATTCTATCAATCCATCAATCGATCAACCTTCCAACAAGAGAATGCTGGTTTTGGAGATAAATGAAGTAGGCCTATTTAGCGGATGGTTGAAAATATGAATGAATATAATTACTAAATGCAGACACTTGGATAGTTGTACCTGGCCCACATGAGCATTAGAAAATGGCAGAGTTTGAAAGCAGACTTTAAGTGGGGATATGTTCCTTGGATTGGTCATTTAACAGATCGCTACAGAGGTAAAAGACAAAAGACATAAAGGTATATTTAACTCCTAATTTTAATTAAAATTCTAGATATTTATAATTAATCAATAATAAGATATTATCGTACAGTTCCTCGCCATAAAACAATGTCAGGGATGTCAAATTATGCATGTGCGTAGGCCTATGTCTAATACTCTTAATAATTTATTTAGAACTGAAGCTGCTTGTGCGTACGCGTTTCGCATAGAATAAAGCAAAACAATAATGAAGAACCTTATTTTAAAGCTCTTGGCGTTTTAATACTTCAGTGAAGCAGCTGTCTGGCAAACATATAAAAGAAATTCAAGAGATATTATACTGTTTATACCTTATCTACTGTAACGGTATCATACAGATACAGTTCTTTTTTGTTCACATATCACACAGCACGACAGTCAACATATTTCGAATAACATAAAGGTACAAAGTAAAACGCAAAGACAGGCACTCTAATACATGCAAAAACCAGGCCATCAATGAGGGAGCATAACACCCTATCGAGTTGACCACCCGGATATCAATCATCCCGCTAACAAGCGCCCCACATGTCTAAATCAAACTTTTAATCAAAATAAAAGAGTGAAAGTGTCAATCATAGAAGATTTTAAATTACAACAAAGCAGAAGTTGGATGAGAAAAAAAACAATTTTTCTTATTGTGACAAATTTTCTAATAAATACTGTTTAAATTCTCTAGAAAAGGTTGATAGCAATTTGATGTTGCGTAATATTGGTGGAATTTTATTCCAGTCCGTACACGCCTCATTTACATAAGATTTATAGAATGACACATTGGATTTTTTAAACAGATAGTTGGAGTCAAGCAGTCTAGTTGAATAATTATGGTTAGAGTGGTTGAGATCAAATATATTAGCCAATACTGTAGACTTAGGTAGATTACTGCTAATACATTTATGAATCAACTTGGCCACACAGTATTTATGCAATAGATGAACTGGCAAAATATCATAAGAAACATAAAGATCTTTAACATTACAGTAACGATGACTTCCCTGCAAGGTCGCAGAACTCTGTTACAAGCAATATGTAGTGGTTGTAAAACATTCCAAGTGGCATAACCATAAATTTCAATGCAATATCTTACACGAGAATATATCATAGAGAGATACAAGTTCCTGCGACAGGACATTGGTATAAATTCTCTTCGATTAAAGAGTAATCCGTTAGCACTTTTAACAGTTTTTGTAATTTTTTCGATATGATTTTTAAAACTTAAATGTTCGTCAATTTCTACACCAAGGAATTTAATACAATTAACTCTTGCAATTTGATTACGGTCCATAAATAATGTAAGATTGTTATCACATATATACGCTTCGTCATTGGTAGACGGAAAGAAAACAATATATGCTGATTTAGCTGTATTAATAGTTAAACGATTACTTTGGAATCAGTTACAAATTTTTTTACTTGTCGAATTGGCACATGCAAACAAATCTATCAAGTTATTTCCTTTAATAAAGGCATTTGAATCATCAGCAAAAAGTTTGAATGAAAGGTCCGGGCACGTATGATGGATATCATTGACATATATTAGGAAAAGCAAAGGCCCTAATATAGAGCCTTGTGGAACTCCAACTGAGATTGGTTTAGTGGAAGAAACTGAGTCGCCTATGACTGAATATTGCTGTCTATTTGTAAGATACGAGGTTAGCCAACTGAGTGGTAAACCTCTTATACCATAATTTTCTCATTTATTTAGGAGGATGTCATGATCGACCGTGTCAAATGCTTTGCTGAGGTCTAGAAAGAGTCCCAGTGTATGATTTTTATTGCCTTTCTGAGAACGTATCATATTTAAACTACTGAAAATTGCGTCTACTGTAGAGTGCCCTTTTCTGAAACCAAATTGATTTTCAGAAAGTGTATTATGCCGTTCAAAGAATTCAATAATTCTGTTATATACTAGTCTTTCAAAAATTTTACTGAGGTTGTCTAGCAAAGAAATAGGTCTAAAATTTTGTACATCATCACTTTTTCCTGATTTAAAAACTGGGATAACTTTGGCTGTCTTAAATCTAGTAGGGAACACACCAGTAATAAAAGTTCGATTAATTATGTGTGTTAATGGTTCAGCAATAAAGTCTGAGGATAGTTGTAGAATTTTATTAGATAAGCCATCAGGACCTGTCGAATTAGTTTTTTTTAAGCGCCAGGATGGTGTTGAAGACTTCATTGGTGGTGGCAGGTTTAAGAAATAATGAATTTTGACCAGATGGTGGCAAATATTGCTTAAAATTAATATTAATTGAGTTATGGGAGTTAAATTTAGACGCTAATTTTGACCCAATTTCAGAAAAATATTCCTTAAAAGTTTCAGCTATTTCCCTTTGATTGTATATTTTTTAGTGTCTTTTGTCACATAACCAATTTGGGAGTTACAACGCTTTTTTTTAAAGCTGCAAATAGTATTAAGAGTTTTCCATATATTCTTGATAGAATTTTTTCGCGAGTCAAAAAGATTTTTATAGTATTCAATTTGGGTATTTTTGATGATTCTATCCAGATCTTTTTATAGGCTTTATAGAGTTTCATATCCTCTTCTTTACTTGATTGCTAGCTTTAAAAAATAAAGAATTCTTATGTTTAATTTTTTTCTTTAGTTCATTATTTATCCAACTTTTATCTTTAAATTTCTTCCTTGAACAGCGTGTTAGAGGCATATTAGCGTTTGAAAGCTCCTCAATGGTGTTAATTAAGAAGTCTAACATCCCGTCTAAATCATTCATTAGCAAAATTTGGGACCAACTAATCTTAGATAAATTATTCTGAAAAGACTCAATGTTTTTCGCGTTTAAAATCCTTCTACGACGTAAGTATGCGTTTTAAAAGAAAGAAACGATTCATTTCTAGTATTCAATTAAGATAAATAAATAACTACACATATAATTAAATTAATTTATAGTAAATACCACTAAATATCACTTGAACATGCTCGACATAAATACACACTGTAGGCCTACTACACATGCAGCCTGCGGAATTCATGTAGGCTGACTGGACCAAGTATTCGCCACACGTAGGCACAACTAGTCAGGCGAAACCTACTGGTAATTATTTATAGACGAGGTTGGTGTATTATCAGGCGATCTTATAATCTTTCAGTAATAAAATCATTGCTATTATCATCATAATCATTATCGCCATAAATGACAACTATTGGAGTGCTACAGTCATCAATGACAACATCGAGCACAAATAAATGTATGTGTTTTCACCACTACCATCATTATCATCATTACTGTTAGGTCCAATTCTGTTACTATTACTTTAATTCTTACTATCACAGTTTCACTATTCATCATCAGTTCCTTGCGTTCTGAACAGAACAGAGGGCGGAAACAATCCTCCATTCTTTTCTATCATCAGCAATCCTCATAACTTCTTCTCACGAAATGTTCAATGTTCTCAAATCTTTGATGATTGTGCTGAACCAAGTACTCCTAGGTCTTCCTCTTTCCTTATTCCTTAGTTTGGCTTCCAATTAATTTGCTGTCTTTGCATTTCAATCCTCATGCATTCTCAATAAATGACCTAATAATCTCAGACTTCTTTCAGAACTATCTCTTCCACTTTATTTTGTCCAACTTTTCAAGCACTGTTTCAGTTTTGATGTGACACAATAATTAATATTTAAGACTCTTCTAGGGCATCTTTGTCGAAAGCAGTTTAGTTTGTGCATTAATTAACTAGTAGGCCTACTTTCCCAGACTTCACACGAATACACCAGTACTATGGTTTATTTATTTATTTTTCGTTAGTCTCACATCAATTCTAAATGTGCAGCAGTTTTTAAAAGACGACGTATGCTTAAATAAATTTTCTTAAATAACAGACGCAGAAGTCTTATAATTAATTTAAATAATTATTAATTAAGTGAACCTATATCGGTCAGTAATCTTATTCAGTCCAGTTCTACCAGTCAGTACGAAATCCTCGTTACAAACTCTCCGTGCTTCACGGCACGTGGTCCTATCTCCACACGTATTGACAGTCCAGGTGAGACGGGCTTAGAGACCAATGGCTCTCTGGCTAGATCAATGGTTCCCTGGCTAGACCAATGGCTCCCTGGCTGGACCAATGGCTCCCTGGCTAGCTTGCGACCAATGGCTCCTGGCTAGATCAATGGATCCCTGGTTAGACCAATGGCTCTCTGGCTAAACCAATTGCTCCCTCGCTAAACCAATGGCTCCTGGCTAGACCAATGGTTCCCTGGCTAGCTTGAACCATCGGTCCTGCCTTGATGTCGGCGATGTGACGAATTGTTTATATCTTACGTTTTTATATTTGTATATATTTTTTATATTTTATTTTTTTTATTTTACTTTTTATTTTTGACGAATGATGTTCATGCCGGACTGGCTGACGCTCTGGTTGCTACCCATCTGAAGACTCAGAGTTGCTTAAATGCTTAAATGATTTACCAATTCTGCACTCCACTTCTCTTTCACTTGATCCATTTTACGATGTTGTACTGACTAGATAAGTAAACTTTGTAACTCTTTCAACCTCACTCAGTTTCTATAGCGTTTGAATTGTCCATATACTCAATCCTGTAAATGTTCTAGATTTAGTTCTCTCGTGACGTCATAAAATACGTCATGATATACACTGAGTAGCATTCAGGCAGGCAATTTGAGTCAATGCACAGCATATTGCCGATCCATTGTGGCTATAGCGTTAACACCAGCAGATATACTGAGTGGCAATGCGCAAGTGATTATTCGAGGAAAATGTTTTCCGCGATATTAAAAGCAAGGCAGCAATCTACTACACTTGAGCCGCTAGCATTCTCAATCACAAACCAGGTGAAGTCTTTTTCGAACCAGTTACGATCCACCGCTTCAGCATTTTAGTGACTTTAATAACGGTACAGCACTTCAGTCCAGCGATAAGGCATCGATAAAACTGACCATTATTTGATGTATTACACTGAGGAGGTCCTTCACGTATTGAAGTTAGCAGGCGCTACTGAAGCAAAGCTTTTATACCGCAGTTTTATAACATAACTTAGATTATCCTTGTAAAATAGATTTTTTGAGTAAAAAAGTAAACACGCATCATAGTGAAATGATCAACTACGTTGATATCTATCACTTTTTAGTACCACATGTTTAAACCGTTAGCAATTTATAGACCATTTTCCGTATAGCCAGTCCAGTGAATGTCCGAGATTTTACTCTCAGATCAGCGCGAGTAAAATCTCGGACATTCACTGGACTGGCTATACTGGTAACGTTACAAGTAGTTACAAGTAGGCAAATAACAGCGTTATATGGAAATGATCATCTGTGATCATTCCGTCGACATCATTCTTGCAGTTGCCATTTTTGTTTTTAAATTACTACAGTAAATGCCAGCGTTATATGAAGACGGTAAAGAACAACAACTGCCGATGTAGCCACATAAAGAATATTGTATAACGAGTTCAGAAAGGGATTTGAAACCAGAAGCAATAGAGTGAGATGATAACAACTTACTGCTTTTTATTTTTCCTGTAGTTCTCAACTAAATGAATCCAATCGACGTATCTGATTTATTGGTGTTCAGATAAACGGTGCTAATGAGCCTAATGCAACGTTGTTGCATTAGGCTCTTGACCATAGATGAAAAAACGTTTTTTACGTTTTTTATATCTTTTAAAAAACGCGCTTTTTAAGTTTTTTATTGTTATAAAATAAAAACATAAAAAAACGTAAACCATGGTTTGACGTGGACTGCACATAAATATTGAGAAATTGCCGTTAGTTTCGTGCCATAAACATCACTATATAAAAGGTAATTCAGTACATTTTTTATTTTCCTAGTTAGGCAGATGTTCTAAATTTTAAGACATTGTCTATTCTAAATTTCTTACGGATTTTAATTTTCTTGTATTGATAATTATGAACAACTGGCAGTGTGGCTGTATGTGACCTGAAAGTATTTGTTTATATTTGTAAGGAGTCTATGGACATACTTTAGAACTTTAGATCAAGCCTAGTTGTAATAAAATTGATTAGTGTTATGGAATGAAGGCATGGTAATATATATGCAATCTACGTGTACGCTACTAACGTTTTTTAAACCTTTTTTACGTTTTTTATTTTTTGGGAAGAAACGCTTTTTAACGTTTTTTATTTTTGGTAAGAACGTTTTTTTCATCTATGCTCTTGACACTTAAATATTATAAAGTAGTATTCACTAAAATGTAAATATTTAAGTTTCTTTTGGTTTTATACCCCTCAAGGTATTTTTATTTCATAGGTTACTGAAAAAGGCAGCCGATAGTATGAGTTTCAAGGTCCATTCAATGGCATCACTCTGTAGGTGGTCCTTAAAACAGTCTCAACTGTGTATGGGACTAAAAGCTATGGGTAGGGGTGGGGGCTTTCGCACTGATTTTCAGCTGTGAAGGGGGTGAATTATAAAAAAAGAATGGGACACCTATTGGTTCAATTTTAGTATATTTAAATACGACTTCGACTTTTAGTATTTTTGAAAAATAAGTTTGGCAGGGCTGTCCTGGGGGGAACTATCATCCCACACCCCCGGAAACAGCCTGTGGCAAAGGCTATCTTATGTTTGACTCCGGAATAAGCGTCTAGAGACAATCAGTTCTCGTTCTGTGGAAACGAATAAATAGCAGCTCTATACACCTGTAGTCTTTGTTGATACCGCCTCTACAAGTACCTGGGTATGGAAAGTACTTAGAGAACACAGAGACAGAGAGAGAGAGAGAGAGAGAGAGAGATAGATAGATAGATAGATAGAGAAAAGAGAGTGAAAGAGAGAGAGTGGAGGGGGGTTATATCCTAGAAGTGGTTGTGTATAAGAAGCAAGTATTGTAAAAACTATTTTATTTTATCGCATATCAGCAGTGCCGTGGATATCAATAACACAACTAAATAGTTACTGTTCTCCACGACAATAGTAGTGAGCACTATGGAGCAAGAGTCAATCGATGAGCAGAGTGTGGGTCTAATAATAGTGCAAGCCAAAATCCGGGAATTCAGTCCGTGGAAGGGTACTAACAGAATGGAGATGCCTTGAGCAAACACAAACATAGCTCCAGATGCGTGCTGGAACTTGGCACCAACTGTGTGCTAGTATACTTGTGCCTACATGTGCCTGTGTGTAATAGCTCTAAATGACCTCGTTAATACTAAGTACTTTTTAATTGTTGAAAATAAAACTCACTAATTTATGTTTATTTATTCAACAGATTATTATCAGCCGATGAAGAAAATCCTTCCTCAGAATACCCTACAGCCAATAGAAAACGATTATTTTCATCACGTGACCCCACTACTCCGCCCATCAAGTCTGATGGGGAGGGGTATCACTCAAGCCCCGCCCAGGCTTCCCCTGAAGGCGGTCCCAGCACAGATCGCATAGTGATCAACGTGAGCGGAATGAGATATGAGACCCAGCTCTCCACTGTGTCTAGATATCCAGATACACTCCTCGGTAATTACAAATAATAGTAATTAATAATAATTAAAAATAATAATCATTAAATAATAATAATAATTAAAAATAATAATAATAAAATAATTTGTTGTAATCTTTTGAGCCTGCATGCGTGTAATAGGCCTAAGTTCATTAAATCTGCCTCTCGGTTGGCACTGGATTCAAGCTTGGCTTGTTTAAAATTGACTTACGCGCGATTGACATCTTTACATTTGAGATTCAAGATTTGAAGGTATCTTTCTAAGAGAGCTTATCATTGCATTACACCACTCATCCACAAGCTGAAGAGGATGATTAATCAATCGCATTGAATAGTTTTAAAAGTTTGATAACAGTCTGGATAGTATGATAGAGTGATTAAGTTTACGATAGATAGGTCCGTATCTGGCTCTTGTTTTACTTATTTCATCCCCAGTCCCCACTTATTGACGAGAAGCACGAACACACATGCAGACTGTCTCTACATCTAAATATTCTAACAAGCTTGCTAGGTCAATGTATTATATGATACTACAAGAAGACTACTAGATAAACCGTATTGTGTCCGGATTGCTAAAAAATAGACCAACCGTAGCCTGCAACTCGTAAAGGGCGACAAAGCAATAAGATCCAGGCCAACATCAGAAAGGGGTATTCGGTTGAAGAGCGCTTAGTCTCCAGAAAATTGCTACAAAAACGTTTTAAAACGAAAGGAAGATCTATTCGTATCCCGTCCATACTAGATGAACCGGAATTCTTGAGAAGAAGACCGTGATGATGATGATGATGATGACGATGATGATGATGATGATGATGATAATGAAGATGATGATGACGACGATGATGAAGATGATGATGACAAGTTGTTTACTGTTTGCTATTCTACTACAGGCGACTCAAACAAACGTGCCCAACACTACGATCCGCTCAGAGACGAATACTTCTTCGATCGGAACCGACCCAGTTTCGACGCCATCCTCTACTACTATCAGAGCGGCGGCAGGCTGCGGCGTCCCATCAACGTCCCTCTGGACGTCTTCTCGGACGAGATCAAGTTCTACCAGCTGAGCGACGATGCCATCGAGAGGTTCCGAGAGGACGAGGGATTCATACGGGAAGAGGAGAAGCCTATGCCCACGAGGGATCTTCAGAAGAAGCTCTGGCTGCTCTTCGAGTATCCGGAGAGTTCCCTTGCCGCTCGTATCATAGCCTTACTATCCGTCGTCGTCATACTCCTATCAATCGTAACCTTCTGTCTCGAAACCCTTCCACAGTTCCGCAAATACCGAATAGTGAACGGGACGAATATAAACGGTACAAACGAAACGATGCAGTACGCTGAAGACGATGATATCCTGAAGTTTAACGAACCGTTTTTTGTTATAGAGACCGTGTGCGTGGTGTGGTTTACCTTTGAGCTAGCGATGCGGTTCAGTACGGCTCCAGATCACTTCGCTTTCTTCAAGAACATCATGAACCTCATCGACCTGGTGGCTATCATACCCTACTTCATCACCCTGGCCACTGTGATAGCTGACGAGAGCTGGTCGAGCAACCAGGCCATGTCTCTCGCCATACTGCGCGTCATCAGACTCGTCCGGGTCTTCAGAATATTCAAACTGTCTCGACACTCGAAAGGACTGCAGATCCTAGGTCAGACAATCCGAGCAAGCATGAGAGAATTGGGACTTCTCATCTTCTTTTTGCTTATCTGCGTCATCCTCTTTTCGTCCGCGGTCTTCTTCGCCGAGGCCGAGTCCGAGGAAACCCAGTTCCGTAGCATCCCGGACGCTTTCTGGTGGGCCGTTGTTACCATGACAACTGTGGGTTATGGGGATATGCGGCCAATCAGCGCCTGGGGTAAATTAGTGGGGTCCATGTGCGCGATCGCTGGTGTGCTCACTATTGCGCTACCCGTGCCTGTCATCGTTTCTAACTTTAACTATTTCTACCACCGAGAGACAGATAGTGAAGACAGTCAGAATTATGTGCACGTTCAGAGCTGTCCTAATTTTTCCGGTGGGGCGCTGGGGGGCTCTACCGTGATAGGGGGGTCAGTGTCTAGCGCGGGGGGCGACGATAGCGCCCACATCGCCCCGGTGAGGTTTGCGTTGTATGATCAGGACGATGAAGAGAGAGAGCGGGAGAATAAGAGGAATGCGAGGAGGGGTAATCACGTGACGCGTGGTGCAGCCCCCCCTCCACCCAGTATCTGCGTCATATCAGCTGATCTATGAGAACTGTAGGGCTCAGGTTTAACGTCCGTTTTGTATGACAAGAGATGTTTGCGGCCAGACTGGGACTGGAAACGATGACCTCCTGCTTATCATCGAGCGGTTTATCCATTTAGTCAGTCAATCGGTAATCTATGAAGCTGTTCTTTACTTGTTTTCAATGCTGAGCCTGAATTTGACGAAACACTGTTCCATAGTCTGCTATGTAGTAGTGATTGATTCATCTACTCCTCATTGATGACATTTGTTTGTCCTGAAAAACTGTAGGCCTACACCTGCGTGCAAAGACAGAATATCTACCGGTAAAGAATTCCGTGGAAGATCTACCAGCAGTGTTCCACAGAATAAGTACCAGTAAAGAGTTCCATAGAATATCTACCGACAAAAATTTCCATGGAAGATCTACCAGCCAAGAGTTTCTTGAAATATCTAACGCAAATGAAGGAATGTCTATCAGCAAGGAGCTCAATGGAATATTTGCCGGCAAAGAGTTCATGGGATATCTAATGGCAAATAGTTCCATGCTGTTGGAGTGGTTGAACATCAATCAATGCCTGTTTACAAAAGCAAACATGGCCGATGGACGTTAAAAGTATTTCAATAAGAATTTCAAAATTCCAATCCTGCATTACATTCATGTAGGTTAAAACTTCATAAATAAACGAAAATTATGTCAACCGCGATATTTCAATATCTTGGATAGTAAACCAAGCCAAGGTTTAGGCAAGCTTAACGTCAGTTTCCTGCTCGATTGCATATCAAGGACGGGTAGAGTACTGGATTTGAATCCTGCACTTACTGATCCCTCCACTGGCGAACAATTTACCAACAAGCCACCTGATTAGCCTAATCAGTGTGGCTGCAGAGATGAAGTGGAAGAAGTGAAAAAAGTGGAAGTTGTCTTCTATTAAAGAACTTTTGAATCGCCATGCGAATAATGTTTAAAAAGTTAAGAAAGTTAACCTTAACTTATGTGATAATCATGTGACTAGAAAATTTTGCGAAGATGAAATCTAATTGCGAAAACGTGTGTGATCAGACAGAAGTGATTTAAAGGTTGATACTTGGAAGTAAAGGAGGAAGGGAAACTGCGCTACTTCAAAGCAATAAACAAATAAACGGAGTTGCTAAGTCAGTGAATTAAATGTATGAACAGATTCCTAACACGCAGTTCAATATTCGTGTACCAAGATTGTTTCAGTGTCTTTCGTTGTTCGTAAATATTTCCAGTTGTCAGAGACTATGAACACTTTCTACACATTTATGTTGACTACATGTGATATAAACACGTGCGTTGTCGTCTATTATAAAAGTACGATTATGTAAGCATTGTTTGTTGTAGTTGCTCTCGACATTCTACTGACAACTTGATACATACAAATATTATACCAATATTATGCTATGTGTATATTAGCATTATACAAATATTATGCTATTCACAGCAAACTGTCAGGCACATATTTCAGTGATCAGGCTGATCTCATAATAAAAGCAATTATTTAATCTTAATGTGTACTGTAGTTTACAAAATGACTCTTAAAAGACGGTAGCCTATTACGATGTTTACAAGCTAATTACGACGCTTACTAGCTTATTACGAAGCTTACATGTTAATTACGACGCTTACTAGCTTATTACGATGCTTTCTAGCTTATTGCGAAGCTTACTCGCTTATTACGACGCTTACTAGCTCATTACGAAGCTTACGAGCTTATTACAACGCTTACTAGCTTATTACGACGCTTACTAGGAGGTTCGGGATTTAGTCAAGAGGTCGAACTACCTGTTTATCGAGTCTTCAACACTCGTGAATAGACTTACAAACAGCCGAAAATTACTACAAAAGCCCACAAATGCACTGAATGCAGTAAATAGAAAATTCAAAGCGAAACTTGGATTATACATTAGAATGTTTATTTTGAAAGAAATTTATTTCTACAACACACAATCACGCTCAAAAATAATTGAGCCAGTTTAGTTTCAGTGAAGTTACAAAAAGATTTCATTCTGCAGCTACTTAAATCAAACCTGAGACTTATAGATCACAATTGAGATAGTACATAGCGTCGGTGAAACTGCAAAACCTCGTAAATAGGTTTTTTCATAAAATTATATTATTGCATCAAAATATCGGTTTTCACAGTCTACATCAACCTGCAAAAACTTGTATTCGAGAGTATTATTTATTAAGTTAAAAAACATTTTTACAAATTGTTTTGAAAAACTTCTTTTTTTTTGCATTTTCTGAACAATTTGTAAAAACCTACTTGAGAGGTTTTGCAGTTTCGCCGACGATATTAGTTTAGTATAAAACAGTTTAACAGACATTTGAGTTCTAGTTTAAAAAAAATAATAATTTTCTAATAACCAGTCCTCAGTCACTACAGAAAATAAAGCATAAAATATTATCAAATAACTTTCATACAAATATCAACATCAGCCCATAGAGTAGAACTCGAATAGGGCACAACAGACGGACAGAGTATATCGAGACCTCATCCGACATAGAATACAGTCCGGAAAACTGGAGCTTAAATATAATTTTGCCTAAAAAAATCACAATGACTTAAGCATCGCAATTGTGTAGGTAAATTGCAGTTGAAGACGTCCCAGATTTTAAGTAGCAACATTTCATGATAGACTACAATCATTCGTCCCATATGATGAGATGTGTGACCAAATCCTCACTCCTGAGTTCAGTCGAGTCATCGTTAATTTACTCATTCGCTGGCTAGCTGGCTCAGAGCTAACCAGTCGCTATGCTGCTATATGTTCGGCTGTCAATAAATAATCCACTGATATCATTCAGTGTAATGAAACTAACATTAAATGCAGCGTTATCTACCATTCTCATAGTCTAGATTACTGACTATAATCTGTAATCTACACTAATTATTCTGATAAAATAAGTTCATTCATTGAGCCACTGTCTTAAACATTATTTTTAGAGTAACGATATTTTAAAAGACCCAATACTACAGTCAATATTAAACAGCTCTACACCGAGCATGAGATCATTCCTCGTCAAAGCGACTGATCAGCTTGTGCTGCTGAGCGAGATCTATCTGAACCTTCGTGCGCATGTAGAAGATAGGACAATCCCGACTGTAACAACAACATATTAATCCGTTAAAATATCAATTAAAATATTAAAACCGTCTTGAATGCAATAAAACAACAGAGTAATAACAGAAGTAACAGCCTCGAAAGTAGCAATAACAACAATACAATAAAATATCAAAGTCTCGACTACAACACCAGCAACTCAAAATTACAAAACAGAGTTGAGCCTAACAACTAGACCATATCAGAAAATAAAGTCACATGATAAATTAGACATTAAACTTGTACAGACTGAAAAGACTATACAGGTCTGATGAACTATACAGGTTTGATGGCAGTAGCATATTGATTAAACTCCTACTGCCTCTAGGTTACACTGACAACACTTCTAGAACTCACACACCACGGACAACACTTATAGAGCTCACACGTCACTGACAACACTTATAGAGCTCACACGTCACTGAAAACACTTATAGAGCTCACACGACACTGACAACACTTATAGAGCTCAACGTCACTGACAACACTTATAGAGTTCACACGTCACTGACAACACTTATAGATCTCACATGCCACTGACAACGCCTTGTGAGACGAAACTGACGTTAAACATAAGCCGTATAAAACAAGTAGAGCCACAGTACCTAGTGCAGAGAATATCTTCATGTAGACTGCCCTGACATCGCTGACACTGGGTCCACAGTCTGGAAAACTTTTCCTCCAGAAGACCCAACTGTGTGATCTCCTTCTGGTACAACACCGACTCATTCTGCACGCAGTGCTTGCATAGGGCACCACCTGTACATACGCAGACAAATACATAACTAATGTCTTTCACAGATATATTTTAGTTAAGCACAAATTAACCGAAGTGCTTTAAAAGTTAATAATATACATTTTCTACAACGAGTTTAACATAGGAACAAGTGATGTGTTGAAAATAATTTTTTCTGCCAGATTGTGTACAGTGTTCTATAATGATTTACTTGTGAGAAGTAATTTCTAATCTAATTTTTGATTAATAAATGTTATTCTCCAGTCAAAATTCAGCCACTATTATTTATTAAATTATCCATCAGAGTAGCACAACTCCCTGAGGAAAAAAGCTGGAAATGCTCAGTTTCCTCACTCGAAAGCAATGTCAGTGACAGTCAAGCCCAGGATTTGAACCCTGCACATACTGATGTGCAGTCGAATATCTTACCGACATCGCCACTGGCTCCAGCCGAACTTCTAATCATAATCAATTCTCGACTAAAGGGCTACACCAGAGTTAAGACAGCGTCCATGCGCCCTAGGATTAGAAAGCTTTACCTACAGAGCCTGAACTGAACTCTCAATCAATGCGGCACTGGATCAGGATACAATACAGAGTTGTCTAACCTAGCACATTCAAATAAACAAAGAGACAACGTACGCAGACTGTCTAGGGGCGTCTTACATCCTATACAAGTCTCTCTCTTCTTTGTGAAGCCAGTCAGGCCTCCAACCTTTGACGTAACCACTGTCTTAGTGCGGGTGTGTTCTCCCTCTAGATAAAATATATATAACAAATACATGTAAGAAAGATGTCATATAAGAGAACATAATACGACTATTAAAGGAAACATTCATTTGAAGGCTGTCAAAGACGCCTATGTAGAATATTCAAACCGCAAGAAGTTCATTAAGTCATAAGAGTATTCTGTTCAAAGGCCGCATTACTCACAAACCTACATTAGAAAACAATGCCTTATCCATACGTTATACAGTCTATAGCTTGGAAAAAATACATATGGCATTTGAGGTGGTTTCCTCTGCCTTCTCAGTTCTAGTTTAGCTGCCGCTTATTATATGTGCAGTTAACGGTTGAACTACGACTCAGTGTCCCAGACACATCACGGAGAACATATGTGACTATTTATACACATGAAGCAATAGCTATGAATATTATTTTTCCCGATTTCAAGTGAAAACAGCTTCAAGTACTGCGGTCATTTGTTTAAATTGATTTCACTCAAGACATGCTAACAAATTTGTACGATATCCTATCTTGCTCATTTTTGAAGACTTTTTGATTCTCCAGAATTTATATATTATTTAAGATACAAGAAGTGTTTACTAGTCTTCATGCCTACATATATTTCGTTCAAGGTTTTACACACAGCAGCTGCAATATTTAATAATCTTATTTGAATAAACCAACAACAATATATTAATTGTGCTACACTGATGTTCCATCATCACTACTTCACTATAATGAAAAAATTATTCAACATTGTTTCCAACTAACTGTATATAATAAGTGCAATTGAATTTTTAGATATCTAACGTAGCAAACGAAGAATAAAGTAAAATAACGCAAATAAGTTAAATTCTCGTAAATCAAAGAAGGATTTAGGAGAATGAATTGTTAACTCACTCAGCAGAATACTCTCGGCTTTCTTTTCTCCCAGTATTGGCTCAAATATCCTAAGCAGAGGCTTCGAGAGTTGATTATCTAGATAATACTGAGTGTCTATAGGTACGTTGTTGTCAAGCACAAAGATGGGATCCTGCGACAAAACAATTAAACTAATTATACCTCTGATGTCAGCCAATGGCAGGTCCACGGCATATATTTCCGTGCACAATGGCAGGTCCACGGCATATATTTCCATGCACAATGGCAGGTCCAAGGCATATGAGGAAACGGACGTTAAACCTTTATTATTATAATATATTTCCAAGCACAATCTGCTCTAAGCTCCGAGAGAGCAATGCAACAATTATTAAGCTGATGTAATCATAGTGGCCATGCCTTATTCAACTATATTGCAGTACTTAACTAAAGAAGACTAAGGCTTCTGAGATGGTGTCACAGTCTTCCTCACTTCATGCCTATTCCCCTCTTACGACACGTGCAATGTATGGTGGTTCTATTCTAGCGCAATCAGATACAACATGAGAACCTTAACACTTAAGTGCAGGTGTTCATATCACTAAATAACCAATCATTTATTTAATTTCACACATTCCTTTACATTTTGATATTTTTTATAGATAAAAAGACACTGATTATTTATTATAATTTGATTATAAATATTCTAAACCTATGTTACTGAATTTAAATCTATAATCCTTTATTAATATTTTCTTCAAACTACTACGTTTCCTATGAAATTTTACATACTTTGATGCCTAGTATAAGAGAGAGAGATCAAAAGTGTGTCTAGCCTCAGACTTGAGATAGGCAGCAGTGCCCTTGGCTGCAGCAATGATGACGTAGGGAACTCGGTCACCTAACTGAGGTGCGCTGCCAGCGTCTCGCTTTCTCATTCTACACAAGAAAACACAACCGTGCATTGTACATATGACAAACAAATCATGGATAATGGATTGGCACAATTTCACTGCAATACACACACGTAAGTGTATTGAACAGGTTTACGGCAGTTAGGTTTTCCACAGAGGATTATCTGACGACAGAAGCTCAAAAATCAATGCTAATTGGCATAATACTTTACTTAACTGTTTCAATAGAACAAAGAATTATAGCATACATTAGTTGAGAGCATGTTTGTATATGTATATGTGTCTGTATGTGCGTGTACGTCAGTGTGCATTACTTTTAAGTTTTTGTCTCCGTATTCCGGCAGTATGTGTGAGTGCATTTGCATATAAATGTACCTATTCTATATTCCATTCTGTATGGGTAATAGAATTGTTTTCTCAGAGAATGACGTCCCTGCCTGATTAATGTTAGTCGAAGCTGGACAGGCATAGGGACCCACCTAGTCATAAGCAGAATCCCCTAAGAATAATGGTATATCAAAAGGAACATTATAAATAATTTAAAGGTCCACTCGTATGTGGACATGAAGAGAAAGACGGTAGATAGAGATGAGTAGAGGCGTTATATACCATATACCTGCCAGTAGGCAGTGCACTAAGAGAGAGAGATTCTATAACTAACTGTGGGTTAACCAGTATAGTCAGCATCAGTCAGTATGTGTGTGTGCGTATTTGCGTGTATATGTTTGTACCTGTTTGCTAGCTCATTGTGGGCCTGCTTGCCGGCATACTCTGCATCAGTCTTGGTCAGCTCCTTCGTGATGACGAGTTGCGAGATATCAATACGATTACACAACAGATCAGATATTGTCTGCTTGGCGTGTTCTACAGCGCCATTTGGGTCTCTGCGCAATATTTAATCCAACACAGTTCAAATTTGTGTGATGCAGCGCAAAATACATCAAGAATGTTCTGATAATGCAAGAGTAAAACGTCAAATCATTATTGAAAGGTTCAAGTGATAAACTGCGAAGGTGACACTGGCGCAGATAGCAACCATCAAAACTCAAGTTATATTACATGAACCATCAGATTAAAATATTTCAATAATTCAAGCACAGCTTCTGGCATAACTACACTAAAACCACAAACCGAAAGTCGAAGGGATAAAGTACCATCAAAGCAACTAAAAACAAAGTTACAAATAAAACAAGGGAGAAAAGGAGGGAGATTAAGACCTGTTGATAAGTATTTTCTGCAGGCAGGTGTTGATGAGATTAGCCACTAGGGGGCAGTTATCTCGTCTAACAGTCTCGATTCCCTTGCAGTCCATCTTATCATGAATCTCAGGACGAGTGAAGTACAGTCCGGCATAGCGCTTCTTATTGATCAGCAGATAGGGGAAGTACACCTACACGCAATATCAAAGACTTAGTACTATCTATAGGCCTACAGGACAACACCTACTTAGCACATTTTTATTAGTTACTATTCATTAGGGGATGATACAAGAGATGGTTGGGAGAGAAATACACTCTAATCCATAAATAATATCTCGATTAATTGACAGAATATAAAAATTAGTAGAATTCAATACTGCTAAATCATATTTAAACAGAAACACATCAATATATCCCATGATATCCTTAGGGCCCCCATTATAACAGGGTGCAATAGGAGGTATTGCTAGATAACATTATCATTAATTTTTAAAACTTTTAAAGAAAATTAGAAAATTTAAAAGATCAGAATTAGAAAATTACTTGTAAAAATGTAACAAAATTTAATCGTTAATTTAATTTAGAAAATTAAAAAATGTAAAGAAAATTAAAAAGTTTTTAAACTTTGTAACATTTAAAAAAAAAGAAAACTAGATAGTGCTCTCACATTCCCAAATATAAATAGTTATCATATTTAAAGAGAATAGCGCAGAATTTTAGATTCTCGGCATCTCAGTAGGCTACAAATAGAACCTAGGCACGTCATGAGAAGCACAGATGAGTCCAACCTTTTCAAACTCCAGTTTGATGGGATGAGGGAATTTAGCAGATATAGACTCTGCAGCCTCTCTGCCCAGGACCATTGCCTCAGTCACCGTGGTTACACCAAACTTACACATCACTGAATCCGTATCTCCGTATATTACCTGAAACACAGAACACAGAAAAACAAATATATCTAAATGTCAACAAATATATCTACAAATATAAACACAATCCTAGAAACAGACACGAAATAGTAAGTAAATTGCGAACTATGATAGCATAAATACATTTTCTCATCCTTTCTCCGATCACATCGTTGGACGAGGAAATGGTCAATAAATCTTAATTACTTTTATAGTTTATACAAATAATTACAGGGACGTTACTATTTCTGGATTAAATGATATTTAATGACTTACTACACCAAAGTCAGAAAGGACATTCGGTGGGTGAGTGCCTAGGTTCCAGAAATTGCTACAAAAATTTAAACGAATGAAAATGTCTCAAATAGAGGATTGACTGATGGTATGATGTAAGACAGAGGTGATTTGAGACAGTCTATTCGTATCCCGACCCTAGTTAAACTGGGATTTAAGGAAAGATGATGATGATGATGCTTAATGACTTACTATATAGATTTGATACTTTAACCGATTCGAATCCTATTATTCAGTCAAAATAGCTTTAAATGTATATAAATTTTAATTTTACAATAATTATAAAAGCAGAAGATGTTGTTTTTAAGCAGACCTAATCAATGACTGGAATAGTAGTTCAATAAATTCAACAAATGAAGAAATGAAAACAGAGTTGAGCAAACCTTGGCATCGTGTTTGTATCCATTCTCTATAGTGTACTGTTCCTCAACAAGCTGTTTTGTCTGATCTATCATCTTTCTGCCAAACGCTGTTACACTCTGCGCAGAAACAGTTAACCAGCTTGAGTGTTTAACATCCATTTCATCGTCCAGCAATGACAAAGACAGCATCACATAAAATATCTGATATTAATATTGTGTGAAAGTCAGACTGATTTAAACAAAAACAAAAACATTTGAGAAAGTAATTTAATCTAACGTCACACGTGACTGACAAACATGTTTACAAGAAGTGAAGCGTAGAATTTGTATGATTATCTGCGAGATTTCCAGACACGGCAGACAAACATGTTTACAGGAAGTGAAGCGTACTATTTGTATAATAACCTGTGAGATTTCCAGACATGACAGACAAACATACTTACAGGAAGTGAAGCGTACTATTTGTATAATAACCTGTGAGATTTCCAGACACGGCAGCTTGCCGACCTGAGCTCCAGTGAAGCCGTACACAGAGTTAGCGCTGATCTTGAGAGCCAACTGCCTTCCATCCAATACCTGTCGTCTGAACGGGTCCTTCTCGTTCTTTAAATCTTCCTTCGCTCTGTATAATTTTTAATCAGAAAGTTAAAAGCACAAATAACTCAACTGTGCAATCGTTTTCTAAACAATTCAACTGTCTATTAATTTCCACAACCAAATCAACGAAAATGGTACGTAACAAGTAACAATAAAACAAATAAGCAATATGAAAGCTTAACAGAAAAACAGCCTATGCTTGTTAGATATTACAATAAATAATAGCTAGAAGAAAACGGATTACAGAAAATTACAAGAAAAAGGAATACAGATTAGCGTGAAATCTACTGAGAGAAACAAGTCACAAATCTCAGATTAAATCTAAATGTAGTCTTTTAAATTTTAAAGGGCATCGCTTTTACATAGAAAATGTCACATTGTTCGAGCAACGAATAGCAATCGATACAAATTGAAGTTACAGATAAAATGATGGTGATACTTTTTACGAGCTGATAGGAGATTCTCCAATATCTCAGGCAGCAGACCTTTCAATACTTCCTTCTTAGCAAACTGACTACCAGCAGGAGTCTTTATATACTGGTCAGCCGTCAAACTACACACGCAATTATACAAATACATACCATAAAGAAGTAGACAGAAGAGCACAAAGACTAAAATATTAAAAACAATTATCAGCTACGTACAGATTTTGATACATTTGTTACGCACATTCTGACAAAAAACATACACTAACAAATTGTAATCTTCATCATCACCACCACTATCACCACTATCATCATCATCATCATCATCCTCATCAATATCATCTTCATCAACTTCCATTAACATAAAATCAATAGTACATTTACTAAATATAGTACTAAACTGATTGAAATTTCACTAACTAAAAACAGTATAATCAAATTACGCAATGTGCTTAAAAACAATATGTTAATTGCATAATAATCAATAAAAGAATTGCTGAAAGCAAGCAAAGGAGAATCACTACAATAAATAAATTATACAAATTTTATGCAACGGCTCTACACGAAATAATAGATAAAATAATTGACAAAAAGCACAGTAAACTACCGACGTATCACTAGATAAAGCCCAGACAAACAATTTAGAATTTTGATCGACAGCTTAATTTTGTACAGAATTTTCTAATTAACCGACTGAAAAAAGAACAGCAAAGAAATTAAATGGAATTTTTTTTAATGTACAAAAATAAATGTAAAAGAGGAATGCCAAACGACAATAAATCAAAATTCTATGAGCAAGCACTAAATCAAAAACAAATATACACAGAATGAATGATACAAACAAGAGGAGAAACAAAGAGAGAGAGAGAGAGAGCGAGAGAGAGATAGAAAGAGAGAAAAACAAGGAAAGAGAAGTAAAAGAGATAGAGAGAAAGAGAGAGAAACAGAGAAAGAGAAGACGAAAGAGAGAGAGTCAAGCAGACACACCCAAACTGTGCTACAGAGCTATTAGATAGCAGAGTTGTATAGCAGAGGTTGTAGGCCATCATGATGGAAGGATACAGGGAGGAGAAATCAAGTGTGGCTATAGGCACATCGTAGTATCTGTTCACACAACAACTTCTTCGCATGATAAGGATTAGTTAGAAGTTATCTAGTAATTATTAGTAGTTATCTTAATATATTAAATTACTTATTTCATTGATGTAAATGATATATTAATCTATCATATTATATTCATAGATTATTATTTATTTCATTTGATATAATCAACGGTTTGATTTAATAAACTGTTAAACACACATCAGATTGCATGATTTTTGTTTAGGACAAACAATAGAACAACAAACCATAATGATTCCACAAATCATACTAGTTGTATCCAATTCTGGAACTGGCAATAAAATAAAAGTACATTTCACAACAATAATGGACGCTAAGCCAGAGGAGTAACTTATATAGACCAGGAATGCAAGTAAATAGGTGTTTAGTTATAAATCAAGAATATCACTCAGCATCATCATCATCTTCGCTTAAATCCCAGTTGAACTAGGGTCAGGATTAGAATAGACCTTCTTTTGAAGTTTTTCCATTCATTTAAATTTTGTAGCAATTACTAGAGCCAAGGCGCTCACCAACCGAAAGCCTCTTCTGCCGTCGGTCTGGATATTGTTTTTATGTTGCCTTCTACGACACGTGCATAGTTTCACGGTTGGTCTAAACTTCAAGCGAGGATATTAGTCCCCGGACACAACACGGGGACTAATATCCCCGTGAAGAATGTCACTGATATCTAATATTCTAATATCAATAATCGTCACTAATATCTTACAGCCATGAAATTGACATAGAACTCTCAGTTCCAAGACTGTGGCCCTTAAAATTGCAAAACATTTAAATGAAAGAATAAAAGGACTTCAACGTTGTACATATTGTTATACAATTCTACCCTATTATACAGCATTATCTGAGTAGTAGTATTTTAAACGCATTCTTCGTATTTACGTTGCTGCGTACAAGTGAAACAGACTGACCCCTTCGAAGGTTCTATCACCGTGGCTCCCTCAAACTCATCTCCAATCTCAGTCCTTTGCACTGGTATCACAAAATCATGCTGCTTAGCCTGTATGCAAAACAATTCAATCAATCAATAAGAATTTCAACCAATAAAAATTTAACGTCCAGTGCCTCGCCATTAGACAATGTCAGGGACGTCACTTGCTTTTCAATTAAACCAAATATTCACCAGCAACAACGAATGTTGTGATATTAATTCATATTCTGCGATAAGTAAAATTATCAATTTCATCTTCGTTTCTTAATGCATAAGAAAGTAAACCTATTTCTATGACATCACTAACATCATCCTTGGATGAGGAAAACGACAAGACGTTAAACTTATATCATATATATCAGTGTTATTATTTCACAGATACACTGCTAGAGACACATAAAGATGAGAAGATGGAGGGGAAGAAAAATAATAGAAAGAGAGATGAAACAGTGTTTAAGTAGGGCAGAATTTATAAAACAGAGCGAGAGTCTCTCTTTATCTTTTCTTTCTCTATCTTTCGAGAGAGAGAGAGAGAGAGAGAGAGAGAGAGAGAGAGAGAGAAAGAGAGAAAAAGAGAGAGAGAGTGAGAGAGAGAGAGAGAGAGAAAGAGAGAGAGACAGCGAGTAAGAGAGGGACAGAGAGATAGAGAAAGAGAGAGTGAGAGAGACAAGAAGAGAGAAATAGTGTGATGTAGAGAGAGAGAAAGAGAGAGATAGTGGGATGAATAGAGAAAGAGAGAGTGAGAGAGACAGAGAGAGATATAGAGAGATAGAGAGAGGGAGAGAAAGATAGAGAGAGCTAGACAGAGAGAGAGCGAATCAGAGAGGGAGAGATAGAGAGAGAGAGAGAGAGAAAGAGAGAGAGAGAGAGAGAGCGAGTAAGAGAGAGAAAGAGAGAGAGTAAGAGAGAGAAAGAGACAGATCGAAAGAGAGAGGAAGAGAGAGAGAGGGAGAGAGAGCAAAAGAGAGAGAAAGAGAGAAAGCGAGTAAGAGAGGAACAGAGAGAGAGAGAGCGAGTAAGAGAGGGACAGAGAGAGAGAGTGGGATGGAGAGAGAGAAAGAGAGAGTGACAGAGATCGAGACAGATAGAGTGAGAATGGGAGAAAGAGAGAAAGTGAGAGAGACAGAGAGAGAGTGAGAAATAGGGTGAGAGTGAGAGAAAGAAAGACAGTGAGTGCTGGAAGTGCCTAACCTTTCTGAGGAGCTGTGACATGACCTTGACCTGTTGACCTCTGGTCAGCAGAGAGCCCAGTGAGACCCCGGTCACTCTCGACATCTCCATGTAGTTGATGATGGACATCAACTTATCGAGAAGTCTGAGCGGCAGGTAGGCGTCCTTGAGGCAGTAGACTGCAAGCCTGCGCCTCGTCTGATCAGTACCGTTCTGCTCACGTTAAAATAAGAGATATTTAATCTACTTATTTATTTTTACTGACATTTTATTTAAGCATATATCTGCAAGTAAAAAAGTAGAAATGATGTTTAATAAGTACATGTATATAGATATCACAGTTAATTTATACTAATGGAAGTCTCAAATAGGGGATTGGCTGGTGGTGTGGTGTAGGACCGAGAGGATTTGAGACAGTCTATTCGTATCCCAACCCTAGTTAAACTGGGATTCAAGGGAAGATGATGATGATGATCCATTTTTATTGACATTTTATTTTAGTAAATATCTGCAAATAAAAAGACTTAGAAATGAAGTTTAATAAGTTCATGTATATACATCATAGTGAAGGAGAGTTTTTGTGGAGAAACATCATAGAGAATTCTTTGGTTGCAACCAGCCCTAGGATGATCATATGACATAATGACATCATAGCAGAAGCACAATATAACAACATAAAATAAGATTAAAAAAGTCAATTGACTGGGAATGTATACGTTAAGCAATAAAAAAATAAGAAAATCTACTCAATTTATGAAATACTATTGACATTCTTGGTAAAGCATACAGAATAATTAATTCTTAATGCATCAAACATTAAAGATCAGCCGATCAGTGGTATACTTCTACGTACAAAAGAAGTTTATGTTAACGTCAGTTTTCTCACTCGAAAGCGATGTCAGTGATAGGCCAGTCTAGTTTTTGAACCCCACACATACTGATCTACGATCATATAACTTACCATCATCGCAACTAGCGCCAGCCAATGGTGATGTCGGTATACCATATATTCTATGTGAATGATGTCAATATAATCGGGGCATTTAGAAAATAATGAATTATACATATAAACCTCAATACTAGAATACAAACCTGTAGATCAGTAATAATGGTGTGATGTACATCTTCTTTCTGTTCTTGAAGGAAATGAAACGACACAGCGTTCAACCGGTAAGATCGTAATTTGTAGTCTCGCTGTAGAACCTATAAATACGAACATCAACATAATGTAGTTGTTGATCATCTACAACGTTGCAGCTGCTGCCAGACAAAAAGCGATGCTGCCTCATATGGTCCATTACATTGGTTAAGTACCAGAGTGCTGGTTAAAAATTACTTTCACTATTAAAAAAAATGGTGATAAAAAATTCTTTAAAAAATGTTATATACAAATTTAAGATCTATTTCTACTAAAAACAGATACCTTCAGAATCCAAGGCCAAAGAAAGAGGTTTATTATTCATCTACGCCATTCTAGGGTCTATATTTCTTCGACATATGTAGTAAATAACACTGAACCTGCATTTAGTCACTGAATTCTGCACCTATTCATAAAAATCTATTCCTTTTTTATATACGTCATCAATCGGACAAACCACAGATTGTAGCAATATGACAGATAACATAACAATGTAACAGATACAGGCAGAAATGCAACATCAAATCAAAATAAAAGATGGAAGAATTATAAGATAACATAAACATTGAAAAAAGGCAAACTTATCCAACTTTAATAGCTCTAATTAATTACAAATTGTAGCAGAAAACAATTTCAACAGTTAAAAAAACAGTTAGATTATGAGAGCATTAAAAATGTAAAAAATTAAAAAATTAATCTGTAGTCAGAAACCAAATCAAGACAATTTCATTAACAATAACACTGCTATATTTTGATGTAGACATTTTGTCAATGACTTTACATTGGCTAAATAAGTAAAAAGATAACATATAAAAATACCAACTTAGAATTAGCACAAAATGCCACATATGCCAATCGCAACTGACAAAACTCAAGCAAGTAATATGAAACAGTGATATTAGGCATGATTTCACCTATGAAGTACGTTAACAAATTATTTTTAAATATTTTAAAGAAATTTTATATTAGCAATTTAGTCTATTCTAATAACAATTTAGCGAAAGCTTTTCAGGAAGGCTAAAAATAAAAAGTAAACAAGCATTATAGTGAAATGATCAACTATATCAACTATTTTATCACTTTTAATACCACATGTTTATGTTTAAACCGTTAGGCAATTTAGACCATTTTCCGTATAACCAGTACAGTGAATGTCCGAGCTTTTACTCTCAGATCAGAGCGCTAAGTCAAATCAGAAAAATTAAATTAAAACAAAATTAAATCAGATAAATTATATCAGATTAGCGCGCCAATAAGAATGCTAAAAATGGCATGATAGTGCTAATACTACCTGTAACAGATCAAACTGGACCCTGCCCTCAATGTTGATTGACTTGTTCTCACGGCGACCCATCTGCTTGGACTGAATGACCTGATTCTTGACCGTCGACTGAACGTTCTTGACCCGACCCAGATAAAAGAAGTCACTGACGTGCAGATGCTTGGCTCGATTGATTAAATAGGGCAGGTCAAAGTTCTGAATGTTGTAACCAGTGATGATATCAGGGTCCACCTCTCTGATGAACTCACTCCAACTCTGTCGCAATAAATCAGAACAGAGTAAGCGCCCAGTTGATTGCCATAGTCATGTTAGTTAGCAGCTAGTGACGTCATAGCTACTTTATAATGTCTTTCTTGTATAAATAAACGTAATCAACCCAGACGAACTAACTGTATATGTCGTTTAAATGACTAATGTAAACAATTTGACTTGACTCGTAACGAGCGATTCTAATAAACTAGAAAGTTATCTTAACAATACTGTACGATGCAGAACCTATATAACTATGTACACCAAATCAGCTTAAAAGTTAAAATTGTCTTCACTGGATTAAAAGTAAAGGATTCTCAAACGACAGTAGCACTCAAACACCTGCTGTTGCAAAAGCAAATTATTAACTACATAATTTTACAAGAAAAAAACTCAGAAAGCCGATAAATTTCTAAAATAGGGAGAATATCCAACAACAACGTCTGGTACAACAAGAGCAACAACAACAGCCTGACGGCAACTCACTTGTAGCAATTTTCTCTCATTTTCATACGACTTAACTTCTGCGCCCACTATGGGAGCACAGGTGTTGAGCGTGAAGACGTTACGTATGAAAGGCTCTCTACTGCTCTGACGTACCACCATGTTGGCTATCTGAATGACAGGGTCCTTGTCTGGCTCTGGGAATATACCTACACAATATACACACAACGTTACATATACACAAAGTTAAATACACATACTGTTATACATACACACCGTTACATAGTAAATATGCACATGTTACACAAACACAGCATTACATAAACAAAATGTTACACAAACAGAGGTAAATATGCATACTGTTATACATACACACCGTTACATATGCACAACGTTACACATACACAGAATTACATACACATAATGTTATTCACAATATAATAATAACAACAATTAGAGTGCTACCGTCGCCCATCATAACATCAAGCACTATTGATACAAATCCAAGCCAGCGAGCAAAAAGAAGGTCCAAAACAATGCAAATTCAAAAATTCAAACAAAAAATTAAGGTTAATTAAAAAATTAATACATACTCACCGTTACATACACACAATGTTACATACACACAATATTACATACACACAATGTTACATAAACACAGAGTTTCATACACATAATGTTACACAAACACATCATAACATACACATAACGTTACTGAATACACATTATTACATACACACGTACACATAATGTTAGATATACACAAAATGATACATGAACACAGAGTTATGTACACACAATGTTACACATACACATCATTACATACACATAATATATTTAATTATATACACATAATGTTACACATACATATCATCACATATACATAATGTTACACATGTATATCATAATATACATACAATGTTACACAAACACATAATTACATACACATAATGTTACTCATACACATCATTACATACACATAATGTTAGATATACATAACAGAGTTTTGTACACATATACATAATGTTACACATGTATATCATAATATACATACAATGTTACACAAACACATAATTACATACACATAATGTTACTCATACACATCATTACATACACATAATGTTAGATATACATAACAGAGTTTTGTACACATAATGTTAGATATACACATCATTACATATACATAATGTTAGATATACACATCATTGCATACACATAATGTTACACATACATATCATTATATATATAAATAATATTACACAAACACATCATTACATACACATAATATTATATATACATTTCATTATATACACATAACGTTACACATACATATCATCACAAACACATAATGTTGCACATATACAACATCACATACACATAATGTTACACATACACAACATTACACACACATAATGTTACACAAACACAGAGTTGCAATCACTAACCTAACACAAAGTATTGCGCATACACACGTTGTATAAGCTACCAGTATCGCTGAATCCATTCATAACAGACACAGGAAGTACACGAAGAACCTCTTGTACGCATAGAAGTACGAGGTTCAAGTTAAATATAGGCACAATCAGACTGGTATCATGACTGATATCACTGAATAGAATCTCGCTTGCCAGTGTATTGAAGTCCTTGTTTAATGCAGCATATTTAGCCCTATTGGTATTTTGATACACTGGGATACAGTGGTGCCGTACTTAAGATATTTCTTCTACAAATGACAAACCACTATAAAGACATTATTCAGAATTATCTTCCCTTGAATCCCAGTTTAACTAGGTGGGGATACAAATAGACCTTCTTTTCCATTCATTTTTGAAACTTTTGTAGCAATTCTGGAGCCTAGGAACTCATCAACCAAAAGCTCTTTTTGACGTTGGTTTGGATCTTAGTGCTTTGTCACCCTTTACGACAAGTGCAGTCCATGTTTGTTTGGTTTATTCTTCAGCAACTCAGATCTACACAGGTATAGTATAGAAATTTACACTATTGAAATTACTAACCTATTCAACCATCATCATCATCATCGTCGTCATCTTCCCTTTAATACCAGTTTAATTAGAATCGCGATACAAATAGACCTTTTCCTCTCCTCTCTGTCTCATACTATATCATTAGTCAATCCCCTATAACTAACCTATTCAATATTACTTGCAAATAAGAAAATCAATCATTTTAAAAATTTCTCATTGGCGATATAGTAAAAATAACAAGAAAACTATTAAACCTTTTCTTCCGGCACACTCAATATCAAAGCTGAGAATTCTGAACGGGGCAATCTTAAGCCACTCCCCCTCCACAGGATGACAAACAAGCTCCTCCCATGACACGTCCACTTCTATCTGACAACGACATCGGGCCGCCAGTCCACTGACCTTGACATCCGAACCCTCGCAGTATCTGAACGAGTAGCGAGAGGCGGGCAGTTCCACCCAACTACAACCTTGCATGTCTGCGTCTACCATGAACCTGTTGAGTAAATGAGCTATGATTAATCAGTAAACATATCTAGAAAACAACAACCTTGCATGTCCAAGTCCGCACACAGATTTATAAAACTATAACACTGCATGTCCAAGTTTATCATAAACAAATTGATCTAGAAAACTACAACTCTACATGTCGAAGTTTATCATAAACAACACTGCATATCCAAGTTAATTATAAACAAATATATCTAGAAAACTACAACTCTACATGTTCCAGTTTATCATAAACACATAGATTTAGAAAACTACAACACTACATGTCTAAGTTTATCATAAACAAATGGATCTAAAAAAATTAGTTCAGAGTAGTTCTGAACAAATAAGGCTTACCTAGTATCAAAGTCGATGTTGGACTCGAAGGGTCTGTAATTGTGGTGCTGGTACCCTGGACACTGAAAACCTTCCTCTAATTGTTTCTTAGTGGAGCTGATAAGCTTAGGCAGAGATACCGTTATCTTCAGAAACGGTTTCAAATCTTTACCCTCATAACCGAACACACCTGTTTCAAGTATATTCAATCGGCTAGTATACAACAGTCTAAATCATTCATAACTTAATCAATTCAGTATTAGCCACTCCAAGCATGGGCTTATAACACTTAGAAATTAATCAAGATAATAAACACAGTCAAATTGCAGCTTATACTAAAAACTATATTAACAAATTATACCTGAAATTTTATTTGAAAAATTACTACAAAATCTTTTAGAACTACGTTAACATCTAAAGACATGATTTAAGCATTCTACTAAACAAAATGTGTCAGTGCAATAACAAAACTAATTCTGATTATCAATACAATTCAGTAAAGAACAGACATCCAAATATGGAGAGTATGGCAATCGAGTTCAATAAAACTATGATATATAATAATAATAATAATAACAATAATAATAATAATAAAGGTTTAACGTCCGTTTTCTCATCCAGGGATGATGTCAGGGACGTCATATATATGTAATTAGTTAATTTAATATTTCGCAATTTCCATGAAAATACCTATGTTGCTAGCTCACTATTTTGCAACATATAAATTTTTAGTTTTTATTCTAAATTTACAGTATTTTTTATAAATTTCACTTACAGAAGAAAGAAGATAATATTAGTATTTAAAATTAATCATTTTCAAGCTTAAGAATAACTTTTACCAATTTGTACATACTTTTTTTTTTGACTAACTCTACAGCCTGTACCACGACCTTCACGTCATGACTGTGCTTTATATCCTTCAGCACGGCTGCATTCAAACTGTCCTATAACATGTTTGAAAAGAAAACACTACAGATTCGTCATGTTTACCGTAACTCTTGAGTTTAGTATAATAAAACTGTCATGATGTCTGTGCAGTGGAAGGTATAAGGATGAGATTTGCAGAAGACTTTAATGAGGCTACTGAAGAAGTTATTCATATTTTCTCGAAGCCGAACATATCTTCTCTCAAGAAGAGCATGACTAAACAGTAAACCTGCCATCTTGTGATGAGATTGTCAAGTTAATTTACAGTTAATCCAATTGATTGATCACAAAACTTTTACAGCAAAATGCATGAGAAAGTGTTTGAAAATTACGTACTAATGATATATGATGCTTATGAAAAGAAATTAACATTTCAGCCATTTGATCTTCTCTGGTAACGATCTCTGAGACTAACATTAAAAGGCTATCAACTTTAACGACCATTTTACGATACTAAAGTGTTGTGACATGAATCAAAAATTTAAAAGTTCAACCTTTCTCAGAAAACAAAACTATTGTAAAGTGAAATCTAGAATTACGTTACAATACAGAAGTTAATTACGTAATAAAACAAGCAATATGACATCAGTCACGAACAAAAGGTATGAAGTATAAGAGCATTACCAAGAATGTTTTACAATCTTCTGCTTTGAACCCACTGATGGCCTGAACAAAGAAATAAGGAGAAAAGCCATGAACGTGAGCAGCAACACTGTTACCATTCATGGTAACCCCATAGAGAGTGACAATAGGCACAGGGCCTATCTTAGAGCCAGGCATACCAGGTATAGGATCACCTACAGGTAACACAAAATACAGTCATATAGACAGGTATACTAACAAAATATCTTCTTAAAAATAGATGTTACAAGAATATACACACAAGTAATTTAGCAGATTCAGATTACACATATTTCTTCAGCGGAATATTTCATCTAGAGTCCAGTGTAAATCTAGAGAAAGGCGACGTCACGTCAGGGGAAAACCCGTAAATTCCGGTACACAAGTCTAAAATACTGAATTCACATTCGTTCATAGGGGCAGCTCATTCCATTCAAAGCACAATAGCGGCTCAAAGCTTTCATGTTTTCTGTATACATGCCTATTCTATTGCTAGAAAATTATCCTCTTCTCATTGTCTATGCCCTCATTCCTTAATCTTCGTTTGCTTACACCATTTATTTCTAGAAAATCAAGCTAAAACTCTGAAAGCCAAAATAACAATAATATTAATAATATTAAAGGTTCAATGTCTGTTTCCTCATCCAGGGATGATATCAGGGACATCCCCACTGCGCACATCACTACAGATCAATTCACCAAGACCAATCTGCAAAAGAAATGTGCTGAGGAGAAGTAAGGTCTTAAACGAAAGCCAGTCCGGTGATCAAAAATGGTCAGGGTAGATTGATTAAATAGAACTGCATCGTATAAAATACATACATTCAAAGAACGATTTATCTAGAGCAGGAGACATAAGAAGCTTAGTGACAGTGTACAATGGAGGAAACGTCGACATAAGAAAGCCCAACGCGCTGCATTCATACCGACGTAAGAATCAACGTCTAGCTGTTGGAAGATGATGGGATCAGTGTTGGGAATGAAGCCACTGACTTTGGGTCTCGACCACTTCACACTGGTACACTGCGCCTCGGGCCCCTCTCCCATCACTGGAGTGTCGCTGTGCTCCGACTCCAGCTCCTCCAACATCGCCAACTCTGCCTCAAATCCTCCTCCTTCATCATCATCCAAGTCCATCCTAGGCATCGAACATAACATCGATATAACAGTGATAACTTTGGGCATAACAGCTAACCGGTAATACAACACTGATAGAAATAGATCAGTACTAGATTAGTAATAGATTCTCAGGGGGGAAGGTCTATTAAAAGAGATCATAGAAGGTAGAATGGAAGGAAAAAGAGGCAGGGGCAGGCCGAGATTAGTTATGTTAGATGATTTATAGACCCACTCATATGTGGAAATGAAGAGGAAAGCGAAAGACAGAGAAGAGTGGAGACTTTACATACCATGGACCTTCCAGTGAGCAGTACACTAAGAGAGAGAGAGAGAGAGAGAGTAATAGACAACTAGTAACATAGCATTGCTCATAACAGCTCACAGAACGTCTAACAAGTAATAACAGATATGGCATATATGCCATCTGTTATTATATATATATATTATGTCATCATATTTACATGTATATATATTTTATATATATTACGTCATCATATATATTATATCACACATGAAGATCAAAGAGTTGACAAGTAATATAGCATAATGAATATCATAGCAGTTACCAAATAGCATAGCATGGCGTCCCTAACATCATCCTTGTATGAGGAAACAGACGTAAACCCTTTATTATTATGTTATTATAGAAGTTAACAGATAATTACAAAAAGCAATATAACACTGATCATAACAGCTAACAGGTAAATATTAATAAACAAATAACAAAAAGTAGTTATAGATAACAGTTTATAAAGTTCTACGAGTCTATCGCTATGACAGGCGACAACTAAAGAAGTTCTAATTGCCAGCCCTGAAAACATAGTAGCCCCAACTCTTGAGTAGACAACCAAAATCTTAATTAGTAACTCACTGGAAATATTTTATTCAATCAGTTCTATAAATTAGAACACATTTACACAAGCGGTGAAAAAAAGAACACAAAGATTTGAATCAGGGCATTGGTAATCTGTTAGATAAAGCAAATGATTTATGAAAAATAATCCAAAGAGGTAGGGATTACTTTACTTTTTTTCCTTCTTACTTGCTTTACTTTTTTTACTTCTTTACTTTTTACTTTTCCCTGTGTTGGGTCCGGGCTTCCCCGTGTTGGGTCCGGGTCGTTTGAAGAATTTGTCCAACCGGTGACTGCACGTGTCGTAGAAGGCGACTAACGCACTAAGATCCATACCAACGTCAGAAAGGGCATTTGGTTGGTGAGCGCTTAGGCTCCAGTAATTGCCACAAAACGAATGGATACACTTCAATCTTGGGATGCGGTAATTAAGAAGGACATGAAAAATAGGGGATTGACTGATGATATGGTGTGGGACAGGGAGGACTGAAGAATGTCTATTCATATCCCGACCCTGGTTAAACTGGGATTTAACCCTTAAAAACCGTTGTGGGTCGTTTCGACTCATGACCGGTATTCATGTGCCTGCCAAATTTTTATTAGTAAACATAAAATTTCGAAATTTAATGACTTTGTCTAATTTTCTACGCAGAATCCAAATATATATTCAAAAAAATGTAACTGCTACAGTTTTTCAGTACTAGAGTTGGAAAATTAAAGATAACGTTCGCGACATTATGGGTCGATTCGACCCATAGGTTAATCTATGTAAATATTTCGTATAGTTACATTTAAAATGAGTTATTTACATGGTAACTTTGCACAAGAAGTCACTCTACAAATTGCAGGATCACAAATGTCACGACTGCCTTGATCAACAGTGTTGGCATGTGTATGATGCACAATTTATGTATAGTGGTTTTCCACACTTCTTGCAACGTTGCACTGTTTTGAGGTGGACACATTGGCGACATCGCAGTCTGCCACCACGTGTAGCTGCAACAGCCACTGGTTGAGGTTGAATGACTTCTATGTTTCCAGCCTCGTCCAGCTTTCCACCGCACAGTTCTGCACCCAGCATTTTCAGAACTGCCTACGATTTGCACCGACTTTACCAGTTACCTCACACCAGAGAATGAAAGAGTTATACGCTGTAACATCTATCATGTGCTGAAAAACTACCTTAGTCCAGCGTGTTGTGCGCTTGCGGGTTGTATAGGCACCACACATCTGATCCAGGTGGTCAACTCCACCTTTGGCTTTGTTGTAGGTCAAAATGATGTCCGGCTTACCAGTGTCAGCATCGATACTTTCTTCTGAATGTTCGCTTGACACGAGAATGACGCGTCTGTTCCTTTTTGGTGCATATGAGACCAGCGTTGCATCTGCATTGAAACCAAATATAGAGGAACCGGCTTCACTCTTTCTTACAGTGAACTCAGGTGGAAGTTCCCTACGATTCTTCCTAATAGTGCCAATAAGTCCAAAATTACGATCACGCAAATCTCGCAGCAGTTCGAGAGATGTGAAGAAGTTATCTGTTACAACAGTTCTTCCTGCATCCAGTCGTTCAGTCAGTTCCAACACAACCTTCTTTCCTAGTCCAGTGGTTCGAACAGCACCACGATCAATTCCAAGATACGGCTGCATACGAATGCAATAGGCTGTTTTTGCGTCACACAGGCACCAGAATTTTAGTCCATACTTGGCCGGCTTCGATGGCATGTATTGCTTGAAACTGCATCGTCCACGAAAAGGCACCAGAGTCTCGTCCACTGTTACGTACTCGTGTGGGATAAAGGGTCTTGATAATTTCTGTTCCCACAGACCATATATGGAGCCCATTGGTGCAAACTTTGTTTGCAGACGTCGAGTGGGCCTGGTGCTGGTGATGTCGAATCTCAAGTACTTTGTGAGTAGCTCAGATCTAGTACGCAACATGAATTGGCTGATGCACTTCCTTCCTTCGGTAGCCGACCACATTGCTCGAATTGGCTCACCACGTCCTTTATAGACTCCTATCAAAATACCAACACCAATGAAGATACTCAGTTCCTGTCTGTCGGTGACTAAATTTACACCAAGGCTACGGGCCTTGTCAACTGTGCACTGCACTATAGTATCCAAGAATTCATCATCAATGAATACACGCCAGTTTGACAGAGCAGTCTCACCACATTGGCGACGACCGAAACCACTTAGTCCACCTGCAGCTCTCATGACATTTACTGCTTGCCTTCGTCCCTGTACAAGTGGGTCTTCTTGCCAGACTGTGCCATTTGCTCCTGTGAAGTTGCCGCGACATCTCTGGTACACTGCATCAATTGCCTCATCAATACGTTTCGCGGCGTTCGAAGGGAAATCACTATCTGATCCAATGTTTGGATTAGGGGTTACATCATGATCACTCGCAGGAATTTCAGAGTCATCACTTGATTCAGCTTCTGATGGCAAAGCCTCTGCTGAAGACGATGATGATGATGCTTCTTGTTCGTAGTCATCGTCTGACAGGCTGTCTCCGTCAGAATCGTCCTCATCCATAGTATCAAATTCGTCTGCAAATTGACTGTTCATCATAACCTCTAGCGCTTGCTTTGCTGTAACTTTGCGAGCCATAGTCTACAGGATAAAGTTGAAAAGTAAAGAAATTAAAGTAATTTTATTTATTTGTATCTGCGGCCCTAAGCTATAGTTACACTGTTAGATTAGCTACTGTTTTTATTGGATTACGAGGTCATAGCTCAAATCAGGAATTATTGTAAATAATATACGATAGCAACGACAACAGCATAATTAGAATGCTACCATATCCATGATAGTATCGAGCACGGAGGAAACCAAATCAAACAGACAAGCAAAAAATAAAAGGTAGCTAAATTCATTGCATCATAAATGGAGAAACTCTGTTCAGAGTTCGAAAGTATAACGTACAATCTTGCAAATTTGATACATTATTATTATTTACTTATATATTTTAGATATTTTGATAATAATTTTTATATATTAAATATTTAGCAATTTTATGTATTTTATATATTATATTTTGATAGGCCAGAAATAAAAGGTAGCTAAATTGCTAAACACATTGCAAAATAAATGGAGAACATCAGTTCAGATATCGATAGCTAGTAATACTATTACATACAGCATAATCTTATAAATGTTGCTTTTGCATGAAAATTGCTTCTTTCAAAAATATTATGTGAACTAACAATAATATCATTTAAATTCATTCAGAGAAATAGTACAAAAATATACCTGTATTAGATGAAGATTCAGTGTAGAATAATAGCTCACACCAAACCAGCGTGTTATTTTTTTATTATTTTGATATTTAGTCCTAAGCACTTCCGGTTCAGTAAAAGATTTTTGCAACTAACAAAATCTAAATTTATCCTTCTCGTAATTATTGAACATTGTTTTGAAGTGATTGGACACTGATAATCACGTGTAAGGGTGATTACTAGACGATGGGTCGAAACGACCCATCGCGGCGCGAACGTTATTTTTTTAAAGCGGTTTTTAAGGGTTAAGGGAAGATGATAATGATGATGATGATGTAGAGATTACTTTAAATTTGCCTTGTGCTGAAGATTATTATATATGCCAAGATCAAGATCAAGAAGTAGTCTACACTTGCGAGTCTCATCTAAAATTTCTAGAAGAAACTTTTTGCAGTAAACATAATTTTTTAAGTATGATTTTGTTAAAGACCAATTGAAACTGGTCATTACAATTTATTTTAAAATAGGAGTTCATAAATCATAATAAAATTATCTTAAATCACAGCATTTGAAAATCTAACTACATTCATGATTTCTACAAGACAAAAATTTCACTTACCTCTGTTTCTTAAAAGCTGGTTGAGACATGATTCAAATGTTAAGGATCTCGATATTTATACACTATATTTGAAACTGCTGATAAATGAGTCTAAGATAGATATCTATTATGATTTCATGTGAATCAACATAGCCACGAATCTTACTGTATAGAACATTTACATATATTTTAAGCATTTCATAAACATAATTGAAAATTTAAACAGTTTTTTGTGCAATAAGTACAACCATGTTGAACAAAGAAGAAGAGTCAAGCTTTAACAGTTGGGTAAGATCAATCTCATCTGTGTGACATCTTTCCAGGAAGACATAATCACTATAACTGCAGAAGGCTCAATATGAATGTCTCAATAACACAGGGGTAACGTCAAGAAGTTTTAATATGACAGATCCTGCTGAATTAAACTCTTGTGGGTTCGAATCCCAGCAGCGCTGATCTGAGAGTAACATCTCGGACATTCACTGGACGGGTTATACAGAAAATGGACTAAATTGCCTAACAGTTTAAAAATGTGAAATATTAAAAGTGACAGTTATTAAAATAGTTGATCATTTCACTATAATGCATGTTTACTTTACTTTTTTAACATCAGTGATCAAACCATTCAAGTTCACAGTAGTATAAAAATCTCAACCCAATATGGCCATTACATTTAATTGATTTAAATTGTCTTTTGATTTTAAAAAGAATTTAAAGGATGAAGTCTTATTTTATAATTTCTTGCATTTCATATTATACTGAGAGCACCAATCTTTCTGATGCTCCAATTATAACAAGAAATATAAAATAATATAATAATATAAGAAAATATAAAAAAGAAGGTAAATCACCACACAAATTAATGCTCCCATGCCCGTGCACCCCTTATATGGGGATGGGGTGGTAAGAATCTCCCAGCCAGTCGGCACCTTGGGTGCCTGATAGATATACCAAGAGGACATTCCACGCGTCCCAAAAGGATTATATATGCCATGGACCTGCCAGTAAGCAGTGAACTAAGAGAGAGAATTAGAGCACAAGCCATTCCATATAGTGAGAGCTCATTTCACATATACAGTAAATATAAAATACTACTCTAATGCTCCTTATTGTAATTATTTTAATATTTTAATATTGATACGGCTAATGTTAAAAATGGTTTGTTTTAAGAGAGGGGTTATGATCCAACTTTGAAAACTGGACATTCTTAATCTGTAAAGCAGATTAAAATACATCTTAAAGAAATATATGCCTGAAGACAGAACGAGCAGTAAGCAGAAAGAGAGCCAGTCTACCAAATCTAACCATTCAAGCAGGACGAGGCATTGTAATCAGTGTAGGGGAAAACAGAGACGTCAAGAAAAGAGGCGCAGTCAGTATAACTTAAACTGGAGGGAGTCCCAAACACCTGGAGAAATACCATCTCGAGTGTACTAGTTAGAGCAGGCCTAGGCATTAAATTACAGTCACGGACCGAACAAACGTCCTTTGCTGTGCTCCAGCGGCAAGTAGCAAGACTGAAGGCAGCATCAGCGGCACGAGTTTTTCATAAATGGTGCCCAGACCCAGGACTTGTAATTAGGAGATTGCCCAAGGCATATTTTCGTACCGGAGCGGTCATGCTCTACGAAAGAGGACACCTTTAATCCGATCTTGGAGAATCTAGGACGCTTGTAATCTAGAAAAACTAGAATCCAGGATGATCTGGAATATCTAGGAGGATCTAGGAATCACATGGACGATCTAGGAAACTCGTCAGATCATGGGGAATTCCACATCGGAGGAGCAAACCTGACGATCCAGCAGAAAACTGTACGGCAGCCAAATCTGATAGTCAGGAAGAAATCTGCAAGAAACAGAACGAGTGTCAGTAACTCAACGGACTGCAGCGAATCACAGAAGATTAAATTCGCCTGCACTAAGAGCAGAAGCCGAAGCGGAATACTACAGTGTTATAGAAGATTATTTTTGAGGTTATCGTGGACAACATAGCCAAATGGATGAGAGAATCTTCGCTGAGACTGAAAGGATTGAAGAATTCTACAGACTGCCTGCAAATCTTACTAATGCTTTATATAATTTAACTATTACATCCTTATTACGACTTTTTTTCGTTCTCCTAATTAAACTTAAAGTGCGGTTAGCACAATTTGCTGCTGATTTACAGTGCTCTGAAAATTTTAGGGTATTATCAATAATGACACCTAGATCTTTTTCTTTAATAGATGATTTTAGTTCTGCATTACCAAGTCTATATTGATTACAACTATTATTGTGACCTACACGCATAACTGTACATTTATCAACACCGAAGCTCATCTGCCAGGTAGTTGCCCAATTATGCAAACTGTCTAAATCTCTCTGAAGTGATAACATATCTTCTAGATTACCTATATTTTTACATAATTTGGTATCATCAGCAAACTTACTCATTTTGGATATTATGCAGTTGTCTAAGTCATTAATGCAAACCAAAAATAAAATTGGACCCAACACTGAACCCTGTGGAACCCCACTAGTGACACTGCGCCAAGCCGAGTCATGATTTGAAATGCAAACTTTTTGTCTCCTGGAGATTAACCAACTTCTAATCCAATTCAGGACAGAGCCAGTAACTCTATGAGCTTCAAGTTTACAAAACAATCTCTCGTAAGGCACTTTATCAAATGCCTTTGCAAAATCCAAATAGACAATGTCTACTGGATTACCGTTATCAACATGCAGTGTGACGGATTCCATAAAGCTCAAAATGTTTGTTAGACAAGATCTATTTCTGGTAAATCCATGTTGACTATTTCTTATTAATCCATATCTATTTAAATGTTTAACTAAACTATCCTTAATAATGCTCTCGAACACCTTACCTATGATACTAGTCAAACTAACTGGTCTATAGTTCTCAGGATTGTCTCTTCTACCTTTCTTGAACAAGGGAGACACCCTGGCCTCTTTCCAGTCGTGAGGTGCAATTCCAGTTTCGAGCGATAGATTGAACAATTTAGTAAGGGGACCTACTAATTGGTGTCTCAGCTCGAATAGTAACTTAGGATGAAGATCATCTGAACCTGGGCTTTTTATTACAGTTAATTTCACTAAGTTTCTTTAAACCTTTTTTCCTTATCAATGACTAATTCACTTAAACATTCTGATTCTAGGCCTGTAAATATTCTATCTGTTATTATTGGAATGTTATCTAGATTTTCTACAGTAAAAACACTGCTAAAATAGTCATAGAACATGTTTGCTGTGAGCTCATCATCAGTGATAATGATACCATCAGCATCCCGCAATGGACCTACTTTAGCTTTGTTCCTCTCTTTATTTCTAACATAGGCAAAGAAACTTTTATTGTCATTTTTTACATTATTAGCTAATTTAATCTCAAACTGTTTCCTTGCCTCATCATTTGCCTTAGTAGACTTGCTTAATTTCTCCTTATACTTATTGTAATATGACAATTTTCTACCCGATTTTATATACTTATCCCAAGCTCGTCTCTTTGCTCTCCTTAACTTTTTGCATAATTTAGTGGCCCATGTGCATTTAACTTTTGACCTATATGTTAAAGGTAGCAATTTATTTCTGATTTCTAAAATATCATTCTTTAAAATTGACCATATATCATTAACATTATTCAAGGATATGTTGTCCTAACCCTTTAGTTGAGCAGCTGCAATTATAGCTTGATAGTTAGCTTTGTGAAAATTCAATACTTTACTCTCTTTCTCAGTTTTTATTTTATTAGTGATTAATTGAAATCTATCGTGCTATGATCACTAGTTCCTAAAGGTTCTCTAACCATTATATTCTCTACAATATTTTCGTCTGAGCTGAATAATAGATCAAAAAAATTTTCATTTCAACTCGGTTCACTAACTAACTGAAACATGAAGTTATCGTTTTTACAGATTATTAATGGATGGTCATTTGATAATGAATCTAAATTATTCCATACAATTCCTTGTAGTTGAAATCACCTAATATCACACAATTTTTACAATCACTACAAGCTAGTTCAAACAAATTGAATAACCCTAAGTCATTATCAACTGCGCTATCAGGGGATCTATAACATATGCCTAGGAGTGATTTTTCGCCATTACACTCTATGGTACAAAATAGGCTTTCAGGAAATTTGGTATCACATATGTCATCTCTCTGCACTACATTTATGTGATCCTTAATATACAATAGAACCCCTCCTCCTCTGGTTTTAACAGTACTGATTCTATCTTTTCTAAAAATTTTATAACCTAATTCTATTTCAGAGTTGTCTATTGAACTGTTCAACCAAGTCTCAGTGATGCCAATGATACTATAATTAGCTCTACCGATAATTCTAATTCATTACGTTTATTAACAATACTCCTAGCATTACAAAACATACAGTCTAACTTATCAATTGATTTTGTAACCTCACTAAAGCTACGATATTGATCTAATCTACTTTGACTAATAGATATACATTTGTCTATAAAACTCAACATTACGTATTAGCTTTTGAACTAGAGAAAGGAAGTTATACAAACGAAATTATTCTGAAATATTTTAAGCACTTTTACTTTCATTAACAACTGTCAAAAGTATTAGTAAATAAAAATATGACTTCTTAATAAAAACCGCCAACTTCAACACTTATGTTTATAAATTATGTTTACACTTCTTCGTCTTGTTTGCCACATTATCCCCATATTTGATCACACATGTTAACTGAACTGAAGGAAATGGAAAATTTTGAAACTCCAAGTTTCAAAGGTTAATTCATGCAGATCACCCCTCCAAAATCCACATCTCCGGACATTAACACCCACATCCTTTTGAGAATTGGAGTTCGGTGAGATAGCGTCGGTTACAGCGATTAGCATGGACAGTTTAAAATTATTCAATTAATGGCATTTGATTCCACCGAATCAGCGAGGGTTTCAAATTGTGCGAACCGATTAGAGAAAGTATTTATCAGCCAGAAGGTGCACACAACTTTAACAGTGACGCAAGTTGTGTCGTCGAAAAATAGGAAGAGGCATATATACGCTTATATATTAGTTCTTTTTCTCTTCGATCAATCTTTTTCCTATTCATCTATAATGCCCATGAAATGAGAACGACACGCAATCCACCATTCCTCTAGTACCCTTCCTTGGATCGAAAGTATACAAAACCATGCAAGAGTTAGTATGACGTTCGATAGTTTAACATTGTTCAGCAAACAAATTATTAACGTGAAATCTAATTAACGTGTCAAACCAAATTCTAAAGATAAATAGCAATAATAACAGCAATTAGAGTGCTACAGTCATCAATGACAACATCGAGCACTATTGAGACAAAATCAAGCCGGCGAGCAAAAAAAGAAGGTCCAAAAACGGTGCAACTTCCAAAATCCAGAAATTCAGTCCAAAGTAAAGGAAGTTAAAGAAAAGGTGGTTTAGGCGCAGGTCGCTGCTCATGGACACTGGATGGAAAAGAGGGATGGAAAAGATAGGTCTTCAACTGCTTATGTAACTGCTCATAGGAAATCAAAGCTGATGTGATTCAAATGAAGATTTCCGAAGATTGGATGGAAGAGAATTCCAGATCTGAGGTGCAGCATGCTGGAAAGAACGATTAGATAGCTTAGAGCGTGAAGGTAAGTTAGGTCTCACAAGAGTAATTAACTTAGAAGACCGAGTAATAGCAGGCTGCATCACTTTAATCAAGTGAGACATACAAGTTTGTCTGGTGAAGATTATGGACTTATAGGTTAACGAAGCTTTGTAAATGATAAACAATAATGTTTGCATGCATTGTTTGGTGATTACCCGGATTTTGGCTCGAACGTTTATGAGTCTCTCACTCTGCTCATCGGTTTTGATTTGGTTTCACAGTGCTCGATGTTGTCATGAACAACAGTACGTAGCACATAGATTAGTAGAATGTAGAATACACGTAATGCACATAGAATAGTCAGAATAGACATTCACTGGACTGGTTATACAGAAAATGGACTAAATAATAAATAATAATAAAGGTTTAACGTCCGTTTCCTCATCCAGGGATGATGTCAGGGACGTCCCCAACAGCACACATCACTACAGATCAATTCACCCAGACAAATCTGCGAAAGAAATGTGCTCAGGAGAAGTAAGGTCCTAAACGAAAGCCACTCTGGTGATAAAATTGCCTAAAGGTTTAAATATGTGGTATTAAAAGTAATAGATATCAACATAGTTGATCATTTCACTATAATGCGTGTTTTTACTTACACACTAATATCGTATTGTTTTAGTTAACTTAACTTAACATAATCATACTGGTTAAGGAAGTCCCAAAGACTTGTAACACCAGTCTAATACCACGTATAGTTGTTGTTTAGTCCACCTGCGTAGAAGCACATGAGTCTTTGGACTGATTTTTTAAATTTTAAATTTGCACCATTTTGGACCTTTTTACCCACCGGCTTGGATTAGTCTCATTAGTGCTCGATATTGCCATGGACGACAATAACACTCTAATTGAATACTACTCGAATTGTTGTTATTCATTAAAGTCAGTTAAGCCAAGGTTTTGCAGTCAGCATATGGTAACGCTTGCAATGTTTTGTTGTTTTTGTGTATTTGTTTGAATAATTGAATAAATTATTTTAGACTTTTTCAGTATTTGTACTTACTAACTTTGTTAAGTATGAGCTTTCATTTATATAATTTTGATATGCTCTACTATAGATATAAAAATTATTATGATTAATTATAATGGTCTACTTGTAGCGTATGTTATCATCTTATTTCTAAATAGAAATAGTATTATAATTGGTAAAAAGCTTGGTGTTTTGAGTGTCAATAACGTTACGAAGGTTTACATGGTCGTTGCTAAAGTCGTGTGATTGATTCAGGCCTAGCTTAGAGAGTAAAACCTCGGATATTCACTGGACTGGTACTTGGGTAATGGACAATTGACAAGCAGCCTAACGGTTTGAGTATGTTTGATCGAATCTGGTGTGTATCTTTATTGAATGATTATAATTTATGTTAAACTTTTTATAATAATAAACATAAAACATGTATATATATACTCACTCATCATCATCATTATCTTCCCTTAAATCCCAGTTTAACCAGGGTCGGGATACGAATAGACTTATTTATCCATTCGTTTAAGTTTTGTGGCAATTACTGGAGCCTAGGCGCTCACCAACCGAATGCCCTTTCTGACGTTGGTATGGATCTTATGGGGAATTTTATAAGACATTGATACAAATTTCCGATTACTAGTTGTGGAAAGGGTCCTTATTGTCTAGATTAGTTAATATTCGCTTGTTGGATTTTATGAACCTTCTTCGACTCTCAACTTCAAGTCGACTCGCTTGCTGATAGCCCTGTTAAGTTCTTGGGTGGTCTGTGGGTGGTCTATGGGTGTGTCGAGTGTTGTGCTCTGCTATAGGCTGCTATTATCAGCTCGCATGAAATTTCCCACAGGGTTTACAACTGTCGATCATTTTTTATTTACTATAGTTTCGCGTACATGGTAAAAATTAGTGAACTTAATTAATTACTCTATTTAAGTTAAGATAATTAAACAATATATAAGAAACAAAAACTATAATCATATTCTTTTACAAGTTTAAAGAATAGATTTTCAACTAGTATACAATTAATAGCAGCAATAAAATACTGTGTTTCAATTTTCTTATATATTTCAAAATTGCAACTATTAAATATCCACGTAACACCATAATTTAACTTAATTATACTGGTTATAAGGAAGTCTTGAAGACTTGTAACTGCAATCTCAACAATGATCTGATACTTGTAATAGGCCTCCTTCTAATGTTATGATGATTATGATAGAGCAACTTCAACTTACAATATTTTTGGTATTATTTCACATTGCCTAACATACTTAGTATTTCATTTACATTTATGTTGATTTGTTATAATAAAATTGACATTACGCAATCGTTTTAATTAATAATTTCTGATCATTTTATTTTATAAATAAATTTAAGAGTCTATCTTAATAGTTTAAAACACATCTCTTCCAGCCTTATAGATTTAAATCAACTGTCTGACTGTTTATTGATCAGTGGACTGGCACCGTTCAGAATCTCTTTTGTTTCTCTTCAGCTCATGTTTTTCAAGTCGTTTACTGGGCTCGATTTGTAGCGCCATGTGATGGGGGACATCCCTGACATCATCCTTGTATGAGGAAATTAATGTTGAAACTTTATTACATAGGCCTGACGGCACACTGAGTCAGTAGCACAGATGCTTGTTTAGGGCCCATTTCCGCCTTCCTCTCCATGGTTATAAGTAATTTGCAGCCGGCGGGGATTTAAGGCTAACCTTCCATAACCCTGGAATTTTTCCCTCAAAGCTCTCGACACTCTGTCTTCAAAGGTGAACACCTACAAAGTACTAACCGTAGCCCATGAAGCTTAACTTCGATTATTGACGCGCAAATAAACCGAATGCGCAAAATCCCGCCGCCGTTATTATTACTAGTATTATTTTTATTATTATCATCATCATCATCATCATCATCATTAGCCTTATTAATAAATCAAACATAATCGCAGAACATGCCAATTATATAAACCAATACATGTACACACACACGAAAACACAGACAGACAGATATATATATATATATATATATATATATATATATATATATATATATATATATATATATATATATATATATATATCGCCATTTGTTTTCCGAATAAACTTCAATTTTTAATGAAAGCAATGACGCCGCAGAATTTAGCAGAGCCGATAAGGGCTTATCCGGTGGTGTATGAGGCGACAAGTCTGTCGCTAACTAAGCGGACTTTAGCGAGTCGACAAGTGTTCATAAAATCCAAAAGTCACTATCCCTTCGATAAAACCTTTGATAGCCTACTATCAGAGTGTAATAAAATTGGCCATTAGTGCGTTAGTCACCTTCTACGACATGTGCAGTCACCGGTTGGTCAAATTCTTCAAACGACCCGGACACCACACGGGGAAAATATTTATATACTCACTATAGTGAAAGATTGATTTTTGATAGGTGGCATAGGCCTATCTATAACTTCTAATACCACATGCCTAAGCCGTTAGGGAGTGTAAACCATTTTCCGTCTAATTGGACCTACTAATTGTGAGATTTTACTCCATATGTGTACTATGTATTTACAACATATCCACAGTATGAACTTGATGAATTGTATGGTTGATGGACGACTCTTAAGCAAAAAATATCACTTATGTACTAAATTAAGGAATCATATTGTTATATTGATGGAATTGCATTGTTCTGAAGGGTCACTTTTACTGGTTGGATGTTTACTTGGACGGGAGAAATCTTAATTCTGCTTTAACTTGTAAGTTAAAAAGAAATTGCTGAATCCTACAATATATCATTATACAAAAGTTAGTGAAATTGATGTATATTAAGAAGTATTCAGCAACATTTCTTTTTGCTAAACTATAGTGGCATACTTGAAGATTACAGTCACTCTGTGAAAAGAATGAGTGCTATGAGGTCAAGAGCAGCTCATAAGAAAAATTCAATAAAGAAGGAGTGATCCTTGTATTTAAATCTCAATTGAGTTTATCAAAGGGTATACATTGTAGAGTATTTTAAGAGTTAAGAAATTTACTGTGCCCATTGTTTTTACAGGTTTTGGCAGCAGTTGAACTATTGCTTTGTGATAATACTACAACTTTTGAATTATTAGTATTTCAAGATAATTGAGGGAAGTATGGAACAGCTTGTAGAAATTAAGCCACAGTTGATAGAAATCCATGATGACGGCTTGCACTGTGCCGATCCCCTGCTGGTGCCTGGAGTGTCGGCCGGTGGTGGTCTCTTAGTGTACAAAGTGGACGATGACTGGTTGGATTTGAATAATCCCGACTCTGAGGATGGTGGTCAGTATCATCAAGTAAGCACTGGCAAACCATCTCTGAGCTCAGGATCTAAAACTGCAAGAAATTTGCAAACTATCGAGACTTTAAAATCAGGTTAGTAATGTCTTTTGAGAATTTAAATCTATTTGTATCGAATAATTCTCATTTTCATCGACAACGCTCTATGGTACTGCATTGATATTGTGGTAAGATTTATTAATTATTGTAGCCTTTAAAAAAGTACATTGATTTTTATGTTTGAAAATGTCTCTAAAGATGTGGACGTCCATGCAGTTCAATGATGCAATCAACTATTGCTTATACCTCTTATGACTTCATTAAAATTAGTAGCATTTATTTGCTTTGTTAAAGTGGAATCGTTTGATATTCTTTATTAGGTATAAATCATAGTAATTCGCGAGAGTTGTTTAAGAGATATTAGTGGCTCTTGCATTTAATAAATCAATTGATTCCTGAAGTTTGATGTGGCTGCGTAATTCGTTGGTACATACCCTGCATTCTTAAAAGATAGCGGATCCATGTAATTAATTTAATTTTAATAAAAACGATTTTGCGTCGTTTCCTTATGATATAATATTAGTTTTTCCCCGCACCATATGTCACTCTAAATTGATTAACCAAAAATTGCTGTATCTAAATTGATTTGAGAAAACATGGGATGAAGAGAGAAGGTCCTGAATGGTGCAGTTCTGTAGATATTGGTATCATTGCCTCAGTACATGAAGAAGATTGCAGGAGATTTGTGAATGACAAATTTGTTAAGCTACATAGTATAATATTATTTACATTAAAGCTTGTTTCCACTTTTGTTCATAAACTGTTACGAGAATGTGAACTGATTCTAGTGCTTCTAAGAAGATCATTAATAATCATCCACAGATTTGTGTATTGTGTACTTTATATATATATATCGTTCTGTCTATTGTATTGTATTGAAATTGACGATTGTTTAAGTGCTGCGTACTGTATGGTATTCAGGTACAGTTAAATGTACGAAGATACTGCCGATGGTATTGAAGAGAGTTGGTGCGCCTGGACTTGGCCACAAGAGCTTGGGAGCGTCTGCGTCGTGTGTCAGCTCTCGAGGCAAACGATACGGCTGTGCCGAATGTAATCAGATGTTTACGAGCATGAGCATCCTCAACCATCACATCAGCAGCGTGCATCGGAGAAGTTGCCCGTGCGTGTGTGCGGAGTGCGGTAAAAGTTTCACGTTCACCAGCATTCTCACGCGTCATATTAAAGTCTTCCACAATGCGGTGAAGCCTTATTTCTGTATCGAGTGCGGTAAAAGATTTGCCAGTAGTCGTAACTACAAGCGTCATGTCGCAGCCCTACATAGAGGTCTGAAGCTTCACCGGTGCCCCGTGTGCGAGAAATCATTCTCGTTCAAGGTTGCTCTCAATCGACATATCAAGGCTCTGCACAACAAGGAAAAGCCGTACGTGTGTCCGATATGTAACGATAGTTTTGCATACAGAAGCGTTCTAACGCGTCACGTCAGAGCGCTGCACGAGAAGCTTAAGCCGTACAACTGCGCAGAGTGTGGAAAGAGTTTCTCGTACAAGAGCGTGCTGACGAGACACATGCAGGCATTGCACGCGGGCGAGAGACCCTACGTTTGTCCTCACTGCGGAGAGACGTTCGCGTATAAGAACCTCCAGGTGCGCCACATTAAATCAGTGCATCAGAGCACCTGTCCGGAGAAACTTGTTTCCTGTCAGGAGTGCGGCAAGTCTTTCGCCAATCAGGGAGCGCTCACTAGACACATGAAAACATTTCATCTGGAGTAGGTGAATGTGGTGCGTGAAACCAGGCAGCTGAGACGATTGCTAACGTACCATCTATGTACTCTAAGTAATGTTTAGGCATAAACTGTTGAGGATGAGGAATACACTAGGCTGTGTTGATATCATATATTGGTAGGCATTCAGTTGTCATCCGTTAAGGGTCATGTGTAAATATTACTGTGGCAATTTTTTGCATATGTAAGGTGCACTGTTTCCACATTCGTGATAGCAAAACATTGAGGAAATATCTTAAACTGAAAGCGTTGTGAAGATTGCTTTAGAGTATAATAATAACATTCAGGATTGAAGATCAGAGTGTATCTCTGACTATTCTAATGTATTGGTTTAGCTTAGTATGTTTGAAGATACTGTGATTTTTTTGCCTATGTCGCATTCGTTCAACTATCAATCGTTGTTGAAACGAGTAAGGCCGAGATTCTTTTTTTCATGGAATTTAGCCAACTAGTAAGTTCTATTCTACTGAAAAGGTCATTTTTCTTGCTGTGACTTGTATTACAGAACTGCTGCATAGCTTTGAGGCATGAATGTAATGCAATACATGTTTAAGAGGGTTAGAGCCTGCTAGTCCATCGCAGGATCATATCAGTTTATCATGGAGAATATAAGAGGCTAACAGATTGTAGATGTAAATTTTGATATAAGTTGAGAAATATCTGGTGTTATATCACACTGACTTTTTATTTCATTAACAAGTGTTCTAATGTGTAGAACACTTTAATGGGCATGATAGCGTATGAAGTGTTAGTAAAATTGTTGAAATATCGGTGTCTTAAAACAACCACTAATCACCACAAATTTATTATTAGGCGTTCATGCACAGGAATAGCTGATTCTGTTGCAGTTGAGTGGTGTTAGGAAGTTGAACGATGTTCATGTGGTTTGCATGCAAATGCTGACTTAGCAGTTAGCCTTATTGGCTTCTAGAACAATGACAAATAGAACTCTATGGAGTCAGATGCACGTGAAACTAGGTCTGCCTGCTCTCATTGTTCTAATCGACTAGGTGTATGCTGATATGACTTCTGTAGGGCACCTGTAGTGCTGTAAAATATTTTGTATTCTTCACGTTGTAAATTACTCGGTAATTGCTTTTAATAATTTTTTGATTTATAGTTGCCATTTAACAATATTTTTAGACGTTTTAGAATAGTTTCCAGTCTTTAATTCATGTTTAGTTATAAAATATAATAATCTTAAAATGAACCTTTAGCGTAATACAAATGGTTGTAATGTTGAACGAAAGTTAAAGTCCACCATACTATAATATTGCTGTTGATTCTACAAACATGTTTAACATGTTTATTTTGTATTTAAATGAATCGTACGATGAGGCTTTGCGATGTTGCCTAGGCCTTAAGACGCTTCTGAAGGTATTCTTTGGATTAGAAAACAAACTATCTTTAGCAATTTTAGATATTTTTCTGATATTTATTTATAATAATATAGAAATATATTTGCGTACGAACTGATTAATTTCTTATGAAATAACAGCATATTAAACTTGTAAGATTAATTTATTATTAAACTTTTGAATTTGTTTAACAGTGCAAATATATTTAACTTTATTATAAATACATGATTAATTAAGCCACACTTAATTAAATAATTGACTAATTAATTCATTAAGTCTGTAATTAACTAAATATGTGACTAATTACTTTATTAATTAAGCCAGCAGTTAACTAGATAATGTATTATTTAATTGATAAAGTCAGTACACTGAGGCTTGTTATCAAGTAGTGTACTAAGTCGCTAAAACCCTCGACAAAAAATTAGATCTCATGTAATTACTAATGTGATAGATTAAACAGTCGACTACATTTGTTGGCTGGTTTAACATCCATTTCGAAAGGTGTTCATGATGTTATTGCCGGGTAATGAAATGGCCATTAGTCTCAGTAAAGATATGCTACAGAGTTTTGAAATTGTTTTGGAGTTCGTAAGAAATAAAAGTATTTAGACTTTATGATGTATTTACTTGTTTTGGAATAAAAATAGGTGAGCTTGCTAAAAAAGATTTCTATAAATTTTGTTTATTAAATTAAATACTGAAAAACTCTCTCGTTCCATTAGTTATTAGAGATGCCAGTTTAACGGTGACTAAACATTTCTTAACGAGGACTAAGTTTTTTGTTGTGTTTTATTTCTCCTCTACATTATTAGTTTTCTTGAAATATTTGAACGTAATAGTTAATAAAATATGTTTCGTTGAAATTTCTGGTTTCCATTGCAATTTTTATCCGTGAATTTTTGCAAGTATTTTAATTAGCATACATAACTAAGTTATGCCTTTAGAAACGGACTCCCTCATATTTTAATACTGTATTTTAACTGCAAGTATTTTTAACGGCAGGTATTTGAATTAACTTACATAACTAATTTATGCCTTTAGAAACGGACAGTCTCTCGCTAAATCCTTCCCATGTAATCAACCCGGGTGTGCTTGTCGTTATAACAATCCACCAGGGTGTTCTCTTAATACACCAAGCAACCCGGGTGCTCAGTCCATAGACCTAATCTAAAAGATATGGCGATGTTAACTTTATCTCTCGAAAGGGTGTCAGTGAAGAAGGAGCCCAGGATTTGATCTCGCATCCTGAAACTTTGCTGACTATGTCGCCACGCTCAGCCTCGCATTATTCTACTTATACCCGTCAAGGTAGATTACTAGCCTGATATCTACCACTAGCTTATTGGTTTAGCTTTTGCGTTTCTTTGGAATTCCAAAATAAGTCTGTATAATGTACAGTCCAATTTTCCAATTTGCATTTGAGTACAGTTTCAACTCCAGTCTCCTTACAAATAACAATCAAAAGAGTGATTCACGCAGGCTGCGTAATCGTTAAACAGGGGTGATTAAATACATTATTAGATTTATAATTAGAAAGATGTCAAATGTAAATACTATTTTAATAATCAGACATAATCATATTTAATGAAAAAATTTCAAATATCGTTATGACATTGTAATTAAAAATTGTAAGATTATATCTATTAAAATATATCTGTACTAATTATCTAAATGTACTGATTATCTTAATGGTTGCTATTATCCAAACTTAGTTACTCGGTATCTATTGCGACTACATCGGGAAATCTGATACTCAACATATACCATCATCATCTTCTTCCTTTGAATCCCTGTTTAACTAGGAATAATTAAGAAACAGTAATAAAAATAATAGTAATGGATCCTGTAATCGTGCTGCTACTAGGTGCAGAAGTTCGGCAGGCCTATAACAATAAAGGCCTACATGCAAATTAAATTAAGCGCGTGAAAGAAAACGCAGTTCGTAGTAGCTGGGAAACAAAGTGACGAGGAAGTTTTTTGAGAAGACGACAAAGTCTCGGCCCTCTGGTGGCAGAACGTTAAACTTGAGCAGAAGATTTGCTGTGATGAGAAAAACCTCCTGTCTCGCTAACAGCTCACCCAAACATGATCTCTTACCTGATGAATAACAAACAAATGAACGCTAACTCACTTAACAACAACAATACAATTAGAGTGTTACTGTTGTTCATGACAACATCGAACACTGTGGAACCAAATAAAAACTGATGAGCAGAGGGAGGGGTCCATAAATTTTGCGAGCCACAATCCGGGTAATCAGTTCAAGGAAGGGTACTAGCGGAATGGAAATTTGCTTGTTGATCTCAGGTCATGGACATTTGGAGGATAGGAAAAGTCGGTCGATAGAAAAAATCTATTCAGTTTCGAATGATGAGTTATGAATGATGGGAATGACGAATGATTACTAATTCAGTTGCGAATCAATCTTCACGAATCCCTCTTTACAAAACTCATTATATGCATTAATAGCTCTAATTCCTGCGTTTAGACCCTAGAACTTCAAACCCATGCACAAATTAATTTTATGAATGTCGAAGTTCTAAAGTCAAATCGCAGTGGTTGGAGCTACTTATACTTATAGATTTAGTTGGGTTCTGTAAAGAAGGATTCGTGTTCATTTATATTTTAATGTCTCAACAGCGTAGTGGTTAGAGGCCTAAGATAACGGCATACAGTGTAAGTGACATGCTAACTTGCATTCATAGAAAATTGGCTACACAGTTTCTTAACTGAGCCTCAGCACACCTACTTCAAAACGAAATTGATTGAAGAAAAGACGTCTTTGTAAACTGTATTCCAATTTTTGCTGGATAATTCATCGATTTAAGTTTAAATCAGGTAATAAAATGGCAGAGACTTATTAGAGATTAATGAAGTGAATACCGTGAATATACACCTTGTAGTCTTCTCTATATCTGCGGTTTATAAGCTTAATTCCTCTAGCGACCACTTAGTGAAAGACAAACGTATGGTATATTCAAACAGTGGCCTCAAAGTAAATTACACTTGTTGAGAGTTACATTAAGCTAAGAATCAGACGTGACCAGATGCTGGAATGATATAAATGGAATAGCATAGCAGTTGACAGGATTTACCCAGAGAGAAGGTTAACACAAGATCTTTTCCTTTCACTCTTCCCTCTTCGTCGAGGAATCTTTCTGGAGAGAACACCTCAGGGTCTTTCCACAGCTGTCGATCCATATGGGCGGCATATATGTTCGGGTACACCTGCCAATCAAGTCATATCGTACCATATTGTGTCATATGGTACGATATGACACAATAAATACAGGAAATCACCAGAATAACAGTTCTACTTAACGCTAAGCAGATAATTACACAGCTTGCAGATGAGTCATTCATAGCCAATTAATTTGATCATCTATAGACAATATAAACTATACAACAGTATAGTTTATATAGCGACAAACAAATCTCGCCACGATAGTCTTTGAAATTGTAAATATATAGCCTAATTAAAACAGTGAAAATGCGAACATTAGCATCTTAGGATAAGTGAAATTCTCCCACCTACTCACAAATATTGTTTTTCGGTTTTGTTAGCTTACTGCATGACGGGGGGCGTCCTTGACATCATTATTGAATGAGGAAGCGGACGTTAAACCTTTATTATTATTATTATTATTACCATTATTATTATTACTATTATTATTATTTTTTTTTTAATTTTTACCCCGGTGTAAAGAACCTGGGATTTGATAAAAACGTTTCATTTCTTATTATGATTATTTTTTAAAAAATATTATTATTATTATTATTTTTAAATTTTAATTTTTACCCCGGTGTAAAGAACCTGGGGTTTGATAAAAACGATTCAAGCAATACGTGCTGAATCGCCGCCCGGCTATTCGAGGTCATCAATCGGCTTAAAAGAATTATTGAAGCAGACTGCATTAAATCTTTGCAAAGTCATGGAAAGCCTTTGCCAAAGAAAAGAAGTCTCACGCTTATCGCCGGTTTGCTCTGCAATAAGTCTGCCTATGCCATTAATAAAGTCAGCTCCTTCGGGATTCATCGGGCCCATGGTTTCAATGGCCACCGGAACAACTTCATATCCTAAGGACAGGTCACGGTATTTATCCAACTTTCTAGAGGCGGCATGAACAGCAGCTCCACCGGCTGTGACTGAAGTCGTATTCAGGTAGGAGTTTGCCATAGTGCCAATGACCGTGACGTCCCATACGGCACATTTACCCGTTGCACCAGGGCACTAAAGTCATGCCGCCCGGACGCTTGCCGTCTGATCTGGACAACCCACTTGGTTTCTTAGAGGAAGGGATGCCTGCTCTTGAAAGTGCTCGCCATATTAAGTCATTTAAATTGTGATGCGCTAGACATTCTACCTGAGCTTCGTTTGCAGGAGAGGCCGTGGAGACCTCAAGCGTCGACTTCATGACCGCAAGGGCACATGTGAGGCTCGCAAGTTTTCGCCACTAAACGGAAACTAACGGCTACTCGAATCGCCTCATTGCCTAAAAAAAGCCCACAAGAAGCAACAGGGAGAGCGTGAAGCCAGTCGCTGCTTCTTTTGGTTGATACAGCTAGGAGTCGTGCTCTGTCTACTGCATTGGACTGGGACTCTAACAGACTGGTATAAATCCGATCACTATAAGACGGTCCCATGATTTCTGGTTACTGACTGAGGTAGAAGGTGGAGTACTGGAGGTGAGGCTTTTGGACCAAACTGACAACGCAACGTCAATGAATCTATCGGCAGAAAGGGAGCACTTATGAAGGATGGCGTCTTGCAACTGCCTCGTTCCCATCGCTGATGCCAAGAAGGCTGAAGGCGCGATATGGGAATCAAGACGAATTCCAAGACCACATTTGCTCACCGGTAAACTGGCTTGCTGCCACTGCAAATCAGACAAATCTGCGTTGACAACGGCGCACAAGCATTGCCTAAGAGCCTCGTCGTAGTCTAAAAGCCGCGGATTAGAGAAGCTTGGACTAGAGCGCAGAATGTGCATAAGTTTAGGTGCACTTAATGAAAAGCGAAGGATTGTCAAAGCATCATTAGCGGCTAGCGACTTCAAGCGCGATACTGTACGTTTGAGAACCTCCAAGCGACTAGATAAAGCGGTGGTAGTAGCTTCTTCTCCAGAGAGTGGCGCGCCGAGTAGAGTAATATGGGATAGGCCCATTGGCAAAAAGGATGACAAAACTGAGTTGCCCGAAGATTTGCAAACTGATGATATGACTTCGCACTTGGTACGATTCAACTGAAGCCCAAATTCTTGGCCTCTGTCGATGATAGTCTGTACATCATTTGCAATCGACGACTCGCAACCACCAAGAGTAATGTCATCTAGGTATCCCACCGTGAGAGCGCTAGAGAGAGAAGTAAGGAGAGGGTGAATAGTCAAGCAAAACAGCATGGGCCCTAAGGGATCCCCTTGTTGGACTCCTTCCTGTGATTCAATGCACCAGTCTCCGAACTTTCCACGAAGGGCTTGAGTAGGCTAGATGGCTGAAGCTATACAGCTCTGGAATCGTGTGATGTATTTCGCTGAGCATTCGTGATCTACTCAAGCAATTAAAAGCGTTACGGAAGTCTAGCTTTACCACGAAGTGATCAGCTGGCATTGACTCAGCGAAACGGCGAGTAGCGTGAACAGCTGCCTCACAGCCACCTGGAATACCAGCTCCAAGTTGAATTGGGCTCAAGTAATCGCTGAGAGCAGACACTATTATTATTATTATTATTATTATTATTATTATTATGTGATATAAAATACAGAATAGTTAACGTAAAGCAACGTTTTCCCAATGCAGTGGCAATTGCTCATTACGCAACTTTGAAACCACAAGTAGACCGATGCAGTATAACAAAAGAAAACTCATGGCAGTGGAATACAATTAAGACGAGTACGACTCAATACGTACTTAGCATATACACACGATAGGCAACATAAATATTGCCTAACTCTCTAGAAATTCATATTATTAATCGGTAAATTATTGTTTAGTTGCCAAGCTAATGCTGTGCAAAAATTGAGCTTAGAATTGGTTTAGACTTCTTACCACAGTTCCCTTCGGTATGAAATGTCCTCCAAGTTCAGCATCGTCGAGAGCATAGTGAGGTAGGGCTAGAGGCAACACGGCTAACAGGCGATATATCTCCAGTATAGTGGCCTCTAAGTAGGGTAACCTAGCAGCATCGTCAAGGGTAACCAGTCCATTTACATCCGCGATGAAGTCGAGCTCTTCTTGAACGCGGCGCTGCTTGTCAGGATGATTTGCCATATGAATCAAAGCGAACTGAATTGTGGTTGATGTCGTGTCAGAGCCGGCAACCAGAAGATCTCTTACTATAAATAGTAGCTCAACTTTGTCGTAAGCGTCTTTGCCACCCATCTTTTCCACAAACCTTTTTACAAAACTGTCTCTTTCAGAATCAAGGCTGGACTCCGTCTGCTTAGAGATGAACTCCATGTGTTGCTTTTGATTATCTAATGCAGCTCGTATGGCTGATTTAAACTTTGGCAGGGATCTTAAAGCTGGACAGATGTCTATTTTACGTCTTTCGCCTTGTACAAAATCACGTAAGTTGTAGGCCAACTTCGACAAACTCATGTCTCTTTGACTGATCCTTTCTCCGAAAACTATGCTATTAATAACGTTCATCGTGCATACGGTCATCTTGTCATTGGGATTGAAAGAACTTTCCTGTTGCTCAATAATTAATCCAATTAATTCATTAACCTCTACCAGAATCCTTTCCTGCATTATTCTGAATCCATATCCAAATTCCTTCAGAATGTTTAGAGTTATCTGATGAATTTTGCGAAAGCTCCCTCCGTATTGTTTCATGACAATTCCTGCAGTACATAAATCAATCATTCAAAGATGACAAGATTAAGGTGGATAAGACCTACATTAAGACTAGTTCATGAAAACACTCAATACGAAGATCGCTTACATATACACCGATTGTGGCAATGTACCACTAGGCTGCTTGACCAATTAACTGTCTATTCATCGCTTCTGTAGCATTTAGCATAGAACGGCACTTTATAAACATACTTTTTATTATTATTATGTAGATTATCGACTAAAAAATTAAATATTTCCCATACCTATGGGAAATAAATATTGTAAAGACTAAAATTTGTGAGAAATCAAATTCAATCTTGCAGATGGATATGTGTACCACTCTGCTACTCCAGTGTCCACAAAGTGACGTCTAATAGAGATCAGTGGAGGAAGAGGGTTGTAGAGACTACTCTAGTATCCACAAGTGACGTCTAATAGAGATCAATGGAGGAAGATGGTTGTAGAGACTACTCCAGTGTCCACAAAGTGACGTCAAATAGAGATCAGCGGAGGAAGAGTGTCGGAGAGAATAACACCAGTAGCCTAACCGCAAAGTGGCGCCTAATGTCGCTTGAAGAAGAATCATTCAAACAAGTTCAAAAGTAAAGAGCTGAACGTAAACAGATCAATTGAAATAACTTGGACTTTATCACTGGAGTGAAACGTAACAATTCCACAACTACGACAAAGTAAAGAGAATATCCCCATAATCCTAAAATAAACTTTTTTAAGAGATCAGTATTTGCTCTAACCGTATTCGTTGGGATTCATAATCCGGGTGGAAGAGTAGCCCATTCGTCTACCTGAGAATACTGCAGACTGTATAATCAGGGCATCGACAATGAGCTCGCGTGTATTCAACACAACAACGTATCTGCACACATCATACATCCTCATCATCCTCATCTTCCTCATCATCCTCCTCATCATCATCATCATCATCAGCATGGATCATATTCTCTTGAGTTACGAACAGCTATCGTAGTTATATAGACGTGTCTATGCACATGTAATTAGCTGTTCAACCACTGCAAACATTTCCTGTATTTGATAACTAAATTTATAAAGTAGGGTCTACTAAATTTAGTTTATGTTTCACTTCTGAAGCGAATGAGCAGTTTGACTTTAAGAATATGTCGCCACAGAACCAAAAATTTAAAAGAGCTAAAAACCTAATGTTAACGTCAGTTTCCTCACTCGAAAGAGATGCCAGTGACGAGAGAGCCAGAATTTGAACACCGCACATATTGATCCACGGTCGAATATCTTACCAACATCGCCACTGACTCCAGCCAGTCACAATCCGTGAAGCCTTACGTTTGTTTTAGAATGACAAGAAAATGGTACTCACTCTGTTCCAATGCCGACACTAAATATCGGTCCTAGTCTTTCTGACGTCTTCCTGAAGAACTCGGCAAAATTGTTCCAACCTCTCAGCATAAACGGAAAGGATCCAACTACAGGAAGAGTTGGAAGCCTTGGCGGAAGTGCGAGTCCACTTCTTTTCTTGTTTCCAGAAATTGTTTTGATAATGAAATAGGTAGTTAAAGCTACAGCAAGATAGAGTACCAAGCTGTTAGCATTAGCATCAAATTGCAGCACACTATCGAGAGACATGTCTATGAATATTGATGAATCTGAAACCAAACTATCTGAAGAATATTGAATTATTATCATATTACACTTGAATGTTTAACTAAGAGAACTACAGCATGTAATATTCAACGAATACATCCAGGTCTTTATCGATTTGTTTAAAATTCTCCAGTTTTCCCGTATATCCTCACTATGTTTCACTATCTCTCTCTCTCTCTATCTTTCTCTCTCTCTCTCCTGCTCTCACTTTCTCTAGCATCATGATTTCTTCAATTATTATACTATTGGAGTATCGGCGGCATAACAATGGCTCGATCTCCCGCTTTATCATATTTGACATGTAAATTTTAAATGTAATTAAATAAATTAATTTTTTGAGCTTCTTATATATTTTTAATAAAGTGGCGTAGCATTAATTGTTTTTGCAAGCTGAAAGTGTTGAAATATTGTACATTAAAAAGAAAATTATTAGATTACTATTGCATTTCTACATTAGACCTCCAGTAATATAATTAAAATATAAGTTGGGCCTAAAACTTGGGTCTACAAAATTACGACCTAGCTTTTGGTTAAAGTTTCGCGTGAGTTTACTTTATACGCTACAGTTTGCAACATGTTGACATAAACAAGTTTCTGTATAAGCTACTCATCGCGGCCAATAAGTCACGGTACATTAGACGATGTTAAACTGCAATGATAATTAAACTCGTAAATAGACCGAGAGAGAGATCTGGAATTTATCAGTTATGTAAGAGTTTCAAAATAAGTGGAGATCGAATACGTTCTTCTTTCTTCTTTCTTTCCCCATGACACTTTTCTGTGGGGTTCTCTTAGTACTTGCATATTTGCCACTTCTTGGCATACTAGTCTTACTAGCTATAGAGAAAGTGTTGGCCATATCTAAATCAAATATCTAAATCATTCCTATATCTAGCAATGATTTAGCTGCAAAAGACGCGTTATTTTCGAATCAGATTTGCAACAATCTTCGCTTATTGTAAAGTGGTTTGCACATAACATTTGTAAACGTTTTTAATGTAGACACGAGGGCAATAGAATGGCGTTTAATCTCAGTGTAATATAGGGGTAATCTCGTTATAATACCGAGATATAGGCCTATATCAATATAACATAACGGCACACTGGGCAGGAAGCACAGACTTAATGCCTATTTAAGACCCATTTCCTCCTTCCTCTCCATGGTTATTAGTAATTCGCCGGTGCGGGTTTAAGAATAACCTTCCAACACCCTGGGATATTTCATTCAAAAGCTGACAACACTCGGTCTTCGAAGGTGGTCACCCAATCATTTACAAACCGAGGCCGATGGAGCTTGACTTCGTGATCAGGGTAATATCGGTTATCGGTATAATGGAGCCTATCTGGCACATTTAGCATACATTCGTAGAACTGTTGATAGAGACTTGTAAGTGTACAATGGGGGTCAGTAAACAGAGCTAAAGGAAAGGAAAAGAATGCTACGACACAGATGGCATGCAAAAGGTTATTTTGTTTGTAAATAAACTACATGTAAATACAATTCATGAGTATATATATATATATATATATATATATATATATATATATATATATATATATATATATATATATATATATATATATGCACAGACTTGTAGCCGAGACCAAAACTCCGAGACCAAGACCACGACCAAGATCGGACCCTTTGAGATCAAGGTCGGTAAGATACTCAACCGACCGCGGATCAGTAGGTGCCGGTTCAAATCCTGGGCTCGCCCGTCACTGACATCGCTTTCGAGTGAGGAAACTGACGTTAACTTTAGCCTTACCAGCATATATATATATATATATATATATATATATATATATATACAGGGTGGTCCAGAATAAATGTAAATACTTTGAAGGCTAATAACTTTGACAAATTTTATCTCAACGTCTTACTTATGCATTATATGAAAGACAATTCTCTTTTCTATTAACTTGCCATATAACTAAGAGATACTATTACACATATTTGAGAAATTATCGTTAGTCGCCGATATGTCATTTTCAATAAAATTGCGTGAAAACTCAAAATCTAAAAATCAAGAATTCAAAATTATGCATTAGGCCTTAACTATTTCAAAAAGCGCATTGCAGTTTTTATCAATGTCCTCAATGCATTGAGAATTAATTGAACTAGTGTTCAAAGTGTCCACCATGTGCCTGAATAACTGCATTCACCCGCTGGGACCACTGATCAATTGCCGAGTCCCCGAGTGTCAGACTGATCTCAGCCCAACGGAGGACAATGACTCATTTCAAATGTTCAACGTTGTGAATTGGTTCATGATAGACTAATTGCTGAAGACAATAGTAAACGATCGAATAGTAATTCGGGTTCAAATCGTGGGGGGAGGCTGTTAGGTGTCCAGTTCTACGGTTCAATAAACCCTGGCAGGTTTACTTTCATACAGGCGATCAAATGACATGAAAATGACATATCGGCCACTAATGATAATTTCTCAAACATACAGTATGTAATAGTATCTCTTAGATATTTAGCAAATTAATTGAAAGCGAATTGCCTTTAATTTATATATATATATATATATATTATATATATATATATATATATATATATATATATATATATATATAGAGAGAGAGAGAGAGAGAGAGAGAGAGAGACTTGTTGTAGTCCTCGAGACCTGGTATATATATATATACATACATGTATATATACATGTATATATATATATATATATATATATATATATATATATATATATTATACGTATATATATATATATATACTGTATATATATATATATATATATATATATATATACTCGGTCTCGAGGACTACAACAAGTCTCTCTGACATAAATATATACATGTATATATATATATATATATATATATATATATATATATATATATCATATATATCATATATATATATATATATATATATATATAATATTATATATATATCCTTTAGTGCACTGCCTACTAGTAGGTCCATGAGCATATGACGCCTCCACTCATGTCTATCTTTCGTTCTACTCTTCATGTCCACATACGAGTGGATCATCTATATTCTGTAACATTCCTTTTGATAGACCATGATTCTTGGGAAATTCTGCATTTGACGAGGTGGGCCCCCTATGCCTTTCTCAGCTTCGACTAACGTTTACTGGGTAAGGGCCTCATTCTCCGAGAAAACAATCCTGTTCATCCATTTACATGTATAGGCCTATTCCTTGTATCGGCGACAAGGATTTTCCTTCCGTGTATTGTCTTACACAATTTTCAGTTTACCTGAGTAGACGCTTTTCATACATGATTCTTATTAGTATTTATCTCTTTCTATTAGCGTATCTTATTTGGGCTGAATCGGTGGCTTGTTGTAAAGTTGTCCGACAGCGGTTCTTTAGGTTCAGGATTCATGTCCAATGCTCTCCCCGTCCCTGACAGGTTATTCGAGCAGGAAACTGACTTTAAACCTGGCATTTATCAAATATTTGCTTAAATATTTTAATAATTGAAAGTATCGTGGGTTCATCATACTTCTATTTGATTGCATTCAGAAGAAGAATTCAGAAGTGTACCGCTTTGTCGCTATGATTGACGCTCTTAATCTGCTGACCAAGTACGTCTATGCACTGTGCGCAGTATTATGACAATCATCTGCTGGGCCATATCAACGCATGAGGTCTAGGTCAGCGCAAAACCAATATGCAAGGGGGGATAATTATTAGGGCCTGGGCTATACATTTTGCTATAGTATTTATTTCTATAGTATATATATATATATATATATATATATGTATATATATATATATATATATATATATATATAAATATATATATATATATATATAGCCCCTACTAGACTCAATTTTTTGTTATATAAAAAAAGATATACATGTATATATAAACACTAGACTCAATATAAACATTATATATAGATATATATATAATTATATATATATATTATATATATATATATATATATATATTGAGCCTAGCTTTGGTTCGTCTTAAGAATAGACCAACCGTAAGCAAATTTGTCGTTTAGGGAGCGTTATGGGTTGATTTTATTATCGCCGTTCAAGGCGTAGTTTGATTCGCTTTGACACGTTCATAAATGGTTTAAATATATAGCTACATATTTTATAGTTAAAAGGTTTTACCACGACTATATGCCCACTGCATATACATGTATACATATAGCAACATCATTGCTAGTTGGACTTAAAATTCCATTTGTGAATGATTAGTAAGGATAATTAAGCTCATTGAAGATATCAAATGAAATAGATTTCAAGACTCAATTTTTAGACATTAATTTAAAAACTTTAACATAAGTTTGTAATAGAACCGCCGTGCTAGGCTGAGAAAAATATTACTCACCTGAAACAATCCTAGGGAAAATAAAATTGGGGGTTAACTTCCCTGCTCTCCCTAAAACCGAGCCTGAATGATTTGTCATTCATAGAAGTGCATTTCACTAAAAGCAAGATAGATTTAGTTCGGCAAGAAGTCTTTAACAGCCGTAATATAGGGACTTCTGGAAATAATGCATGAGCTGACTAAATTTCAGATTTGCTAAATCAGTCAATCAGTAACTTGTCAGTTAACTAATTCATTAACTTAGCTTCCTAACTATTCATTTTGTCAGTTAATTATAACTAGTAAATGAATCAACAATTATCTAATTTAATAAATAGTTAATCAATTACAACATTTAGCAAAGTAGTTTTGATAGTGTTCCATTATAAAAGTCATTAGGAAAAATAGTTCATAATCAAATTACCAGCTAAATAATTAACAAAACAATGGATTTATAATCTAATTACTATTCGGAATAGGCGTGTGTGAATCGTTATTGCCTAACACTAGAAACAGATAAATCTTCTTTAAGAAATTGTAGTCGATATTGCAACATAAAATTTTTATTTGTTTGGAAAATTTGTATCTGATAAAAACAGACCTACGTTAATCTCACTTTCCAAATCAGAAAATTTATTATTAGCAGAATTAAGTAATTACAGCAGGTTAAAGATGTAATTAGTGAAATAGAAAGTAGAGTTAGGCAGATTATTAAAAGTATATTAATCATTGTCGAAGATCAAAATATATCTAATTACATTGTACTCCATTTTAATATATTTTACTTCATTAAAGAGGTATCTAGTTAAATTTTACTCCGTATAAATATATTCCACTTCATTGGCTCGGTTTGGATTTAAATGTGTTGTATCATACTGTATTACACTATACATACAGTACATGTTAAAGTATTATTTCGCATTTTATTTAATTATTTTATAACATAGTGATAGAATTATACTATATTGTGTTGCATTGAGTTCCAGTCCAATGCATTGCATCGCATAATTGGCGCAACCACCGGGGGGGGGGGAGGGCAGGGGAACACGTTCCCCCAGAATTTCGAGTGGGGGGACATTCATGGAAATGTTCCCCCAGAATTTAGGTTCAAGCATATACAAGTATACTTGATTTGAGAAATATGCATGGCGCCTGTTCAAGATCGCTCAAAAACTGTTCCCAGTTATAAAAAGTGTTACTAGATAGTCAAAAAGTGTTACTAGTCATAGAGCCGTGCCGTACAGTGGTAAACTGATATGCTTTACATTTATTAATAAAATTTGTAGTTGTATAGTGTATTCCAAGCGACCGATGCTATTCGAGAGTGACGAAACATGGAAGAGTGCCAGATAGCCGAGCTAAGTGGTTGGATAAAACGATATAGGTCTATGATCTATGGTTTTCCTAGCGAGATCAAGTTAACCATCGAGCAGAGGCACTGAAAAACAATGTGCATAGAAGTTTGACTGAAACTAATTGTTCAGAAAATATGTTTGAAACCAAATAACTTAATGCCGCTTTAATTACATTTTATTCAAGCAATAGTCAGTGAGTGTTCAATAATATATACCATAGCATATATACTGAAAGAGATTTAAATACTACCCGCCGTTAACTAAACTCATATTTACTGATTCAAATTATGAACCCCAATACGGATGAGAGCTTTAAGTATTTAACATATAAATCCATCACCACTCTTGGACAAACTTGTATGTCTCACTTGATTAAAGTGATGCAACCTGCCGTTACTCGGTCTTCTAAATTAATTACACTTGTGAGATCTAGCTTACCTTCAAGCTCTAAGATACCTAATAGTTCTTTCCAGTATGCTGTATCGCAGATCTGGAATTCTTTTCCATCCAATCTTCTGAAGTCTTAATTTGAATCACATCGGCCTCTAATTTACTTAGAACTGTTCCAAAGGCAGTTAACCTATCTTTTCTATCTCTCTTTTCCATCCAGTGTCCGGGATCGAGTAATTGCTACCAGCACGCAAACCTCCTCTTCTATAATTCCCTTTATTATTGACTAGTTTTCTTTATTTGGAAATTTTCACCGTTTTAAACCACCTTTTGCTCAGCGACTTGGATTTGTCTCAATAGTGTCCGATGTTGTCATAGACGATAGTAGCACATTATTTTTATTAGGTTGAACAGACTAAAGAAAAAATTCAATATTACCAGTAGGAAATTTTTCACATGAGCCTAATTGTGTCCGCTCCCATTTTCGGACATGGTTACGTCTATGATTGTGTTATACTTGTATTTGCACTGAAGGTATTGCACTGCATTCTTTTGCATTGCATTACAATGTATATTGTATTGAACTGCATTGCATTGCATTACACTGCATTTTATTGTGTCATTTCGTGTCGTAATGTATTATATTGTATTGTATTGTATTGCATCGCATCGCATCGTATAGTATCGTATTGTATTGCATTGTATTGAAGTGTATTGCATTGTATTGCACACTATCAAATTGTATTGAATCGCATTGTATTTTATTGTAGATAAATATAATGTCCGCTCCAGTTAATAACGTTCCTCAAGGTCAAGCATATAATGCACAAGGTTGGTGAGATTTTATTTTATTTTTTTGTCAAAATTTTAGTTACATGAACTAGTTTTCCCACTTCGTATTTTGGGCACTGTTGAATAAACCAACAACATAATTGTAAGAGGCGACTAAGCAAGCGTTCACAAAGTTAGATATAGCTGTCTATTTGTTGAGAGTTGACCCACTTGCAGGTACCCGTTCACAGAAGTTGAGTCTATACTCATCAATAATTATTAACTTGACAGTGCAAACTAGTAGTATTTAGTAACGGAATCCTTGTAATAAAAATGTAATTATTTTAAGTAATATTTCAATAATTTTCATTAGTCATCCCTATACGTTAGTATCAGTTGCGCAAAGCGTCCGCGGTCGATTTGAGTAGTGCGTTAATACACGTTTAATCCTCCCTATCGCATCTCCAAATGTTATCTCCAAATCCGTAATATCTCAAAGTTCCAGGTTGAACTTGCTAAAACAAATTAAATCAATACAATTTCTAACCCAGTTAGATAAACTTTATAATCAATTTACGATACATGAAAGTATCTACTTCGAAATAGAAATATTACACTAATTACGAAGTAGTCACTTATATTACATAATACTTTACATAAAATATTTATTTATTTATTGATTATGTTCTTATATACTTTTGAAGGTCAACCAGTACAACGCCAGAATGCAGGAAATCCCACTTCTGGTCAATATCCATCTGGGCAATACCCACCTGGACAATACCCACCTGGGCAATACCCACCTGGGCAGTACCCACCTGGGCAATACCCACTTGGACTAGCAGTACCGCCCGGGGGATACTTGCCCCCTCAGCCAGGTATGGAACTTTAAGAACGTAAATATATATATATATATATATATATATATATATATATATATATATATACATATATACATACATACATGTATATATATATATATATATATATATATATATATATATATTTATACATGTATATACATGTATATATAAACCGTATAGACTATACAAATGTAATATGTATGTATGTATATGTATAATATATATATATATATATATATATATATATATATATATACATGTATATATAAGCAGTGGTTAAAGTTGGAACTGAGAGCTAGCGGAACGGTCAGTATTTTTGGACCCCTCTGTAATGTATTTATAGATCTCTTAGTATCTAATATGGACCCCTAGCAGAGGAATACACCTGAGAATAAACGAGAGCTAGGGGAACTGAGTTCCCTGCGTTCCCCCCCCCGCCCCCCCCCCACTTTAACCACTGTATATAATAGGCAATTGGTTTAATAAACATAAAATTAGTTTAAATTATACATCAGCTGTATAGGAGACATTAAAGTTTCGTTTGACTAAGATTGATTCCTATGTTGTATATTAATATTTGTTACTAATTTCAGAATTTTCTCATATAACTCACCTGCACTATTCTGTGCTATGACTGCACACATGTAGCGTGAAAACTACAACTTTCCTTGACATATAATATTGTGTCTCAAGTAGGCCTGTAAGTTTGAAAGAGGAGACGATTTGAGCTTCAAACCTTGGACGTTGAACTTTACTTTAATTTTCTAAATGGATTGATTATTGCGTAATAATAGTGGACTATTGCACAATAAGGTAAATCACTTAGGCTTAAGACTAGCTTAGTAAATACCAGTATTAGAGTAGGCCTACAATTCACAAGGCAGGGTGTGGGACAGACAGCTTTACCGTTATGAACCAGATATTTTCTATCAAAGCAAATATAATCACTAGCCATTAGATGCCTCTAAATCTATAGCTCTACAGCGGCCTTCTCATAGTATTAGAAAAATATATATTTTTTCCTCTCTTCGTACATTTGTGAATTTACGTGTGCATTTGATTTTGTTAACTTCTTTACAATGCATAGGGTAGGCCAGGTTAAAAGAAGTGGTTAAAGTACTGGGGGGAGGGCTCTTGGGAACTCATTTACACTAGTTCTCATTTTTCTTAAGGTAGTACTCATGCTAGAGGCCATTTCCAGATACCCTTAGGGCCCTGTAAAAGAGAAGGGGGCCAGAAAAATGTTGTCAGTTTCACTAGTTCTCAATTCCCACTTTAACCAGTTAAGAACCCGCAAGAGCATCGAGGTAAAAACCCCAGACATTGATTTAATCTAACTCCGAAAAATACTTTCCTCCGCAACCTTTAATCCGTCACTGTTAGATACCAACTTGATTTAACAAAATTAATCCTAACCCTATCCCAAAATCCTAATCCTACATTAAATTCGAACTCAATAACAACTAAAACAACAATACGATTAGACTGCTATTGTTGTCCATGGCAACATCGAACACAGTGGAACCAAATTAAAACCGATTAGCAGTGTGAGGGGTAACATGTTAAGTTACCATAGATGCAAGCCGAGATTAACTGGCATTTATATACTGGACATGAGTCACTCAGAGCTCTCAATGGTTGTCTTGAGTGCAGAGAGATGATCGGTTGTAATAACGATCATTGACAGTCACTTACGTCAATGCTTGAACAATGTTTACACAACATGAACTATCGATTATCTAGTGGCTTAACAACTGACAATCACAATAATCCTAACTGGATTTAATGTAGGTCATATTCTTGGGATTTAGATTAAACTGAGTGGATGAACCTAGTTATGTCTTTTTCGCAGCTTGGGTAGATAATAGACGAGTTCAAATGAACGAATATATATTAAAAGCAGGAATAAATAGGCCTACGAAGCTAGTTTTTATTTTGCATGTTTTTTGGAAAATCTTGACCTAGAACTCTCTTCGGCTGAAGGTACAGAAATATCCTGTAAAGAAATCAAAGATCAAAGAGACGAATTGCTCTGTGGCTTTGAGAGAGAATATCTTTATTAAAAGTCACGTAATACATGTTATTAAATCAAATTTAAACAATCGAATGAAAACTACTAATTAAACAGCGGAACAGTAATAAGGAATCGATGACACATCATCCATCAAGCCAATGTTAAAATCAATGTTCAATTCCATTTTTGAATAAATCTTATTGGGTAATTGCTTTCACTTTAATTAACATATTTGCCTTTATTTAACCAGTTCATGGACTTATTTATTTATTTATTTATTTAGATAAACAAAAAAGGGTCATTCAACCCTGTACAGTTCACAAGCAAAGCAAACAAACAAGTGAATGCGATAAGTGAGCACAATTTAAATGTGAACCATGTGAACTTAAAACGAAAATATAAAGTAGGAATTAAAGAATTGAAATAAAGAAATTCAAAAATTTACATGAGCTTTAGAATCGCAAAATCTTAGTTTCTATTTAAAATGAAATATGATAATAGCTTATTCATGTCATTTAAACTGTCATATTTTCAAGTTTTTTATTATATATTTTTTATTTTGACTGTTAAATAAAAAGGTAAATAAAAATGAAATAAAATATCGATGCAGATAATATTTTCATTATCAATCAGCATTGATCATGACATCGATCAGTATCGACCATGACATAGATCATGGCATAGATCATGTCATAGATCATGACATAGATCATGACATAGATCATGACATAGATCATGACATAGATCATGACATTGATCATGACATAGATCATGACGTAGATATGATATACTGTAGATCGTGACATCAATCGTGACATGGGCATTTTATGCAAAATTTATTTTGAGCGCTGCATCCTAGTACTTCAACACAGTAGTGTGACTCAGCTAAAATAAGCCTCCAATCAAAAGACAACTTTGAAAAATATTTAAGAAATATTATTGTTGTAATTATATTCTACGAACAAATAGTTGACGGAAGTAAATCACTCACGCAGGTTGCATGGTTCTACAGGAGGTAAAATTGGCTTGACTGTGGAGAATTTAGTCGTTTAACTTTTTATGGAACGTGATCGACGCTGAAGGGCGTGAAAAGCTCATTCTTTTATTAAAAGCGGAAGGCGAGCCGACTCTCTTCTGTGAGAGATTTTAAAAATTCTGTAGAATAGAATGTATTGTCTGCAATTTCTAAAGATTTCTGACCTTTATTTATTTTGCAATTGGGCAAGAAAGCAGTATTGAATGTACCATGTGATCTCAAGGCTCCTTTTACACTGCTCCATTTCTTCAATTGTACGCTTAGAGAAGTTATGGACTATAACTAGGCACATATTGCCTAGTAAAGCACATCACGCCTGGGCATGTCTAACACTGAATCAGTTAAAAGCAATAGAAAGCCGATGTTAACGTCAGATTAATCTCTCAAAAGCGATCAGTGACGGGCGAGCCCAGGAACCCACTCTTACTGATCCGCGGTCGGATATCATACTGACATCGCCACTGGCTCCAGCTAGTCGTGCCCATGGCGTTTACTCTTGATTCGATAGCTCTGTGGTAAAACATTTATTCTTCGGCAATACAGGCCCGAGTACGAAACTCGAGTAATGCTGTTGAAGAACAGGGAATGCAAGGCAAGATAGAATCTGCGGAGTCCCTTTGATCCGATATTGCACGACTACTTAAAGTGCACTGAAATGCCTTTTTCCTAAAGCTCCTTTTTGATTTGAATTTCTTATCTATTTCCAACTAACGTGCGGTTATAATTCATTTATGTTATAATTAGAGATGGGAATCGAACCGAACCCGAACCGAACCCTAAAATCTAGAATTTTGACCGAACCGAATTCAAACCCAGACTTTGACCGAACCCGAACCGAACCCGAACCCAGACTTCGTCCAAACCAAACTGAATCAAACTCTTGTAGTTCCTTTCTTCTTCACCAGCCTGACATTAAATAAAGATATTTAGAACAATACAAATATATATTAGTTTTTGCATTTACATGTCTTACAGTATCTAACAGCATAAGGCTGGTTCCGACACAAATTTTAAAATGGTAGCGGTATATAGGCTAGGAATGGCAGCGGGAAACGAGACGGGCCTACAGATGATAATGGATAGTCTGAATGAAACGGCATAGAAATATGGAATGAAGATTAACATCAAAGAGACAAAAGTGATGAGAGTATTCCATAAAAATCTGAAAATGCTTGACTCAATCTAGGTGTATTTGTTCTTGTTAAATTCAAATTAGGGATTTTTTTCTAATTTTAGTGTGCTACTTTAATATTTTTGCAGCCAGATTTACAAATAATTGCATATGACATTCTTTATGTGTTAAGACTATTTTGAGTAAATAATTTTGCACCATAGCAATACAACAATTTCATAACTATTTTCGTAACTTCATAATTGATCTGAGAGTTTCAAATTTGAAACCCTAAGGTAAATTATGAAGCTTATTACTGGTCAGTTGATAGAAAACGGTGTATATTATGATCATTTTTCTATGGAAGTACACGTGTTTACCAAATCATCTTTATTTGACATTTTTATGTTACTAAATTGCACTTTGTCTCTGAAATATTGGATCAAATTTTACCTAAGACATTATCACTTAATTATAAACGTATCTAAAATATAGGCCTATGGTGACAAAAAAAATTAAAAATTGATGAAGCATTCTATTTACTCGTTATAATCAAGGAGACTAGTTCAGAAACAATAATAAAGCTAAATATCTATATTATGAAGTTGTCTTTTTGTTGGTCAACTTACAATATTTTAAGAAATGTACAGGAATAAATAGGCCAATCTCTTCTCTCCTTTTTTCATTGTCATATTTTTACCCAGGTGAAAAAATGTGGCAGCTATTATGACTTAATTAATTTTTAAGCATATTTACCATAAACCATTTTTAAAATGTTTGTCATAACCATGATTATTATAAGTAAAGTTAAATAATTGCAACATTATCCAAACCAAACCATTTCGAACTCGAATTGAACTCTTGCGAGTTGGAAAGCAAGCCAAACCCGAACCGAAGCCGAACCCTTGTTAGAACCGAACCCGAACCGAACCGAACTTTTATTTTCAACGAACCGAACCGAACCCGAACTCTGGAAATTCATAAAATTCCCATCTCTAATTATAATATTGCTGACAAGTTTTAAATATTTAATTCACGTAACTCTTAATTATAAAATAAAATGACAATAATTCCTGAGCCGGTGGATTGCTGGCAAGATGTTCCGCAGCGGGTCAGTAGGTGCAGGATTCAAATCCAGAGCTTTCCCTGTCGCTGACATGATATCGAGCAGGAAACTGATAATAAACTTGGCTTTAGACTTTTAATACAATCAGAATATTTATTTTTATATTTCTTACAATGTATTTTTATTAATTTAGTAGGCCTACTTATTTTATTATTAATTTCTAATGATTTATTTATTTTCAGGAATTCCAGGGGGGCCGCCCCCACCCATGCAGATGATGGTTCGACCCCAGCCGATCCCCGGGGTGCCAGCGGGCCTGGAATACCTATCCCAGCTCGACCAACTGCTCGTCCATCAACAAATAGAAATGTTTGAGAGTAAATATAGGCTATTACTAAAATAATCTTCCTTTAAAATCATCTTCCTTTGAATTCCTTTAACTAATGTCTAGAATAGAAAATTTTGTACAATTTTTGTAGCCCAGGCTCTCACTAACCGAAGGCCCTTTCTGACGTTGGTTTGAATCTTAGTGCTTTGTCGCACTTTTTGACACCGGAAGTCCACGGATGGTTAATTCTTAAGCAATACGGCAACAACACGGGTAACCCGGATACAACATGGGTAAATTAGATATATTATTACATAATAATTAAATTTTTTGATTATTATTAAAATATATTACTAAGATAATTACAAATACAGTGAACAGTATGTCATGCAATGTAGGATAAAGGTCTACTTGTTAGCTAAGAGTGTGCTCATTATTGAGGGTGGTAGCAAAAGTTTGACAGAATAATTTTTGCTTAAAAACCAAAGCCTGATGGAGTTAATATAATCGATTGATTGCACCTTTGACTGTTCAAGTAATTATTAATGTAATTTGCATCAATGGAAGGAAAATCTTTAAAAGTGATAGATATTCAGTACACACAGAGTTGTCATTTTTCTGTTTTAGTTTCTTTCTTAAACTCAGTATTTTAGTTCTTAAATGATGAACAAAATTTGTATATAATGTAATGTGTGATCTTATATGCGTGATAGAATTAGCAAAATAATAGCAATATATTAAAATAGCAAATTATTTATAATCTAGTAGTTAATATTTAATAAAGATAAATTACATGTAATGCTACTGTAGTGCAAAGCTATGGACAGTAATATTAGGCTCTTTTAATTTATGGTATACATGTATAATCTAAAATAATATAGACTTTATTTCACCAATACATGGTAGTTTCGAACAAAGATACAAAAAAAGAAAAATAAACGAAAAGAAACAACACTTTGCATACAAGTACAGCTAAGCAATGCAAACCTAGTAGTTTACAAGTGACAAACAGAATCAAATCAACTCAATTATTCATTAGAATATTCAATATGTAGCATTTTGTCAACGTAGATCCAAAATTTTAATCGTACTTTAGCAACAGAATCAACAAACGAAATATTATATTTCCTTTGTAAACTTTCAAATTCTAAATAATCTGGATGATCTAATTCGATCCCTTTAATAATTTTGGCATCCAATACTAATTTATTTAAAAAATTATATCTATGGTATTCATATAAAATACTCAAAGGCCAAAAACCAAAATAATATTGACACCACATAATTACTTCCTTGTCAGTCGTATGAAAGATCTTCTAAAAGATACTGTCATATGCTCTGCTCATACTCTTTAAGTCTGAATCTCGCAAGGTGGCAGCAGCAGTGCCATAAAGCAATGCTGATACACCATTACTATCAATCAGTTTAAGAATGACATCTTCAGATGCTTTTGTTCCAGCCTTCCTAAAATGGTGTTAGCAGCTCTAAAAAATTTCCCTTTTGATTCTTCCCATTGGCATTTAAAATATTTTGCCTTACAAATAGTGACTCCTAAGTATTTAATAGATTCCACCCAATTAATTGTAACTCCTTGAATACTTAAAGGTGAGCATGAATAGCTACATCTTGGGCCTATTCTTATACAATGGCATTTTGACACATTTATTGGCAACTCTAGCTCATTGAAAACATTATCACATATATCAAACCATAAGCTGTAAATCAGTAACCGATGCACTAATCAAAATTAAATCATCAGCATACATGAAGCTGTTAAAGCATTTATAATTAACAAAGCATCCTATATTAGATTGCTCTAATACACTCAATATATTATCCACAAATAATGTAAATAAAATGGGTGACAGAACTCCTCCTTGTTTAACACCAGATAATAGAGGCACACAATTAGACATACAATTTTTCCATTTAACAGTTGTAGCGTTTTTGGAAAACCAATTTTCTAGCACATTTAATACACATTTATTTACACATCTGTTTGCAACATACATAAAATTCCATAACCATTGCATTTATCAAAAGCTTTTTTCAGATCAATTACCCCAATATTTACTGTAGTGTTTCTATTATTGAAGTAATTAACAACTTTTCTAAGATTATGCAAGGCGTTAGTGCATCCGACTTTTTGTTTAAATCCAAATTGCCTCGTGGAGGTTTCAAAACTAACATATCTTAAAATACTGTATTCAAAATTTTTTGATATTATTGGGCATATCGTTATTCACCGAAAGTCGTCAGCAGACAAGTTTCTTTTGCGCCCCTTAAATTTCGGTATTGGCGTAGTAATGCCAACACCGAACTCATCAGGAACATTTCCCAACTTCAACATTATATTAAACAGAGTTCTTGGAATTATAATTAAAGACGGATGTGCATAAGCAATATGCTCAATTGTTAACCCATCTGCACCGGGAGCTTTGTTTGCTTCAATGCTATTAATTGCTTTATCAATGGCTTCAACTTCAATATAGCATTCATTTTCTGTATTTTCATATACCCCCTTTTTACAAAAATAGCTATCCCAAAAAGTTTGGTGCATTTCTAATGAGTTTTATGTGCAGGCATTTTTTATATTATTAGCAAGAGCGTTGGCAATCTCAATATCTTTTTTAAATCCTCCTCCAGTAACATCATTTTGGGTATTTTTTGTTTCAAGAAGTAACCTTTCCAGCATTTCCAAAATTTTGAACCATTTGAATTTAGTAGATTATTTTGTAATTCAGCTAATACATTATTTTTATACTTCAGCTTATTCTCATTTAAGGCATTTCTGTAGTTTCTGTGAGCTTTAACTTTCAAATCAAAAAGGTTGCCTTCGTTTGGTTTACCTGCATTTTTCCAATTATTAAAATGTTCAACGGAATCGTGTTTAAATGTATCTAAATTTTCATCCCACCAAAATTTTCGTACACCATTTTTACCTCTTTGTTTTATAGTTCTGATAGCACAGGTTTTTAAAATATTAATTACATTTCTATATATTATATTAATACCAGCTTGATTAAAGATATTGGGACTTTTTCGTATAACTTGTCGAGATCATGATTACTGGGCAGTATGTATAAATTATAAAACGCACTTCTAGTTAATTCATAGTAATCAGAGGTAGATGAGCCACGCCAATCAAAGTTGTATGTGGAGACAAAACGATTTACATTTGAGTCACTAGTGTTAGTAATTTTAAAGCCATGCTTTAACACATCTGCTTTCATATTTAATACAACTGGCAGATGATCAGAGAAATTATCTGCTTGTTCAATGACATCCAATAACATAATGAAACTAGGTTGTGTATCTGTTACTAGGAAATGATCAATATACGAATACGCATTTCGAGTTTTCACTCCAAAGGTGTATTGAATAGGGCAATCATCAATAAGACGGTTACTAACTATTAACCCCATATTTCTAAAGAAATTGTTTATATAATTTGCTAGGTCTGATTTCAATAGGACATTATGATTAATATCACCTCCAATTAACGCGTAACTAAATTCCACACTAGCAATATCTGACTCAATTGAATGAAGTGTAAACTCCAACTCATTGCGGTCGGCAGCACTCTTACAACTTGGCAGATATACATTGACCAGCAGTAGTTTATCTATTGTTATAGCAATATATAGCTTGCTGCACATAATTGTATTAACATTCGATGCAATATTACAAAATGATTTTCTTATAAACATACCAACACCTCCATAATTTCTACCTCTTAAAATACCTCTACCTAACACATGGTCCATGGCAGAAGATACATAAATATTATACTCGGTACTAAAACAATCAAAGTTAGATAACTGATCATTTGTTAACCAATGTTCTTGTAAATATATTATGTCAACTTTATTAGTGAAACAAAAGTTTTTTAGCATCAAAATTCCCTGATTAAATCCATGCATGTTATATGTTACAATTTTTATAGCATCAATTCCATTGAGGCTGATTTTAGACTCAGTATTAGTTCGCTCAGCACTACTCATTATCAGAATTAGTTGCTCCCTGTTTTACTTTAAATACCCAGTCTCGAATCTTAATACTGGGTGCCCACACTTCCTTTGACAGGAATTTATCAACGTCATCAGCATCAATATTTACCCGAAAGGCGTATGAATCAGTATTTTTGCATTTGACTAGAAAAACATTATTTATTTTGATACCGCAACTGTTTAAATATTGATGAATTTGCTCACATGTGGTTTCAGTAGACAGATTACTTACAAAGAAAATTTTACTTTTCTTTATCTCTTGCAGCTTTCAAAGCACAAGAGGTATTGGTGCCGATGACTCTGAAAGAATTAGTCTTAGGTAGAGGTTGAGGTCTAGGTGGTTGTGGTAGACCTGGTGATGATCGAGGTCTCTTGTTAGATGCTTGTCTGGTTTTACTGTAGGAAACCTTAGTAAAACCATCATTGTCGGTGTCGTAAGACGCCGATGCTCTGCTGTCATTCCTGGCACCTGACTCTACAATCTCTGACCACTTTCGGACTGAACCACCGACATCATCCGTCACTTGATGCCTTACCTTGTCCGACGCCTGTTTTACCCGAGTTGATCATTCCACCTCCGCATCATTGAGTGACAGTATCTTGTTCTCAAGACTTGTTAATTTGCCAATAACCACCCCAAGTCCTTCAGGTTGAAGATCAGAGTGTTTGAGTGTAGATGAGTGAGCAAGACTATCCAACTTCTTATCCAATGTATCCAACCTGTTCAGGACGCACCGCAAGTCCCCCTCCTCAAGTCTTGCCGAAGGAAGATTATCCACGTTTAACGTAACAAATTTAGGAAGCCTATCCTTAAGTAAATTTTCATCAATGAAGCTGAAAACATTGAAAATATCATTCAGCTCCGTCTTAGTCTTGTTCTCGCTTAGCTTCCTCTTCGCAGGTTTAAGCCACTTATCTAATCCTAATGCGTCCAGAGATTCAACTAATTTCTCCTTTGCTTCCGTGATATCTGTGGCAGAATAAAAGTCGCCTATAATGCTCTTTAGCTTGGTGTTCGTCAGTTTTCCAAATTTACATTGTAAGTTACAGAGTAACTCGCAGGCTATCATTGCGGTAGGCCTATTGTTGTCGGTTATATCTACATTGCTAGCAGCTGTTTCAGCCATAATGGCAAGCTTTCAAAATAAATAGTAGTGTAAAATATAATATACATGACTATATATTATAGACTAATCTCTAGTACGCAGTTTTTAAATAACAGTGTATATTTTACTTTATAAAATAAATAAACACGTCGCCATATTGGCTGTGTTTATACGTGATTAATATATAAAAAAATTATATATTAGTCAGTAAATTAATCATTAGTGATAAATAATATGTTAGAAATTTTGATTATTATATTTGGAGACTAGTAGCCTGGGACTAGTTTTTTGTAAATATACTTTGCTTGACTGATTGATTTATTACCGATTGACTGATTGATTGACTAATCGATTGAATACTTCACACAGTGTTTACTAACTGGGAGACATGTAACAGATACGTAGTGAAGAATTCAGTGGGTCAACAAGTCTACTTTGCATCGGAAGGTAATAAAATTTAGCTCTGAGTTACATAACTAGTTTATCGTTATCTTTAGACTGATTTTTGGGATTTTTGAATTTGTACCATTTTGGACCTTCCATTTGCTCACCAGCTTGAATTTGTCTCAATAGTGCTCGATGTTGTCATGGACGACCTTAGCACTCTAATTGTTGTAATTATTATTTTTATTCTAAATAAAGCATTCATACCTGCAATACAGTAATTGCAGCTCTTAGGAAATACTCTGCTCAATTTTTTTATTTTTAATATTGGGTTTCGGTATCTCAAAGTCGATAAGTCCTTTGGTTCTAAAAATAGATTAGCAACTGTTCTCCTGGGCTTTCTCATCTAATTATTAACTTTGTTTAAACCTTACTACAGTAAGTGTATTTACTCTGCTAATATGCTATTATTGCTATTATTTTCATGTATGCATTGTAATTCTGCTCGTATTTTCCATTTCGTATGTTCGTATGTTATCTGCCTTGCGGCTGTCAGATTGTTTTGAAATAAACTAAGATATATGTCTCTTAAATGTTAAGTTCTCTTTTACTCTGCCTCTGAGGAGTTCAATGATCCGTCAATGATGATTAAGACTTTAGAGTCTATCATCTTAATATTGAGTCAAGGATGATTTAGATGTTAGTGTTAAGTATTTCAATGATCTGCCAATGATGATTATAATTGTAAAGTGCATCATCTTAACAATGCGTCAATGATGAGATTTTAGAGTCCATTATTTCAAAAATCCATCAATGATTATTAGGCGTCAAACCATTTTCTCAAGCGAATTTACTACGAGGAACGAATTAGAATATTAGTTGTTTGATTTGAGATAACAAGACATAGTTAATAACTTCTTCAAGACACCTAACGATCAGCAGTAAGTCACTCAATAGAAAAGGAGCTTAAACTATTTACAAACTTTGTGTTTTCTTTAACTAATCACTGATAAATTGAATAATTTGTTGAATTACTCGCTCGTTCGATGAATTGATCTATTGATTTATTGATTGATTGGTTGATTCAATGATTTCTTTATTGATTGATCAGAGTCAGACACATGCATGAGACAGTGTTGTGGACCCAGTAGAGGATTCGTTATGCACATAACTGACAACTTGGGACAGGTAATACCTACATCTACTTCTAGACACTTCCATCAGCTATCGACATTGCCTTCGTGCTACTTCTATGAATTGAAATTAAACTGCACATTTGTAGTATCGGAGTTGAATTTAATATTTTAAACTTACTTGCTAAGGGATTTATTTAGAGGAGAAGGTCTATTCGTATCCCAACCCTAGGTAATCTGGGATTAAAGTGAAGATGATGATGTTGATGAGGACTTCTACGAGATTTACTAGAACTATACCGCCCTATAATAAGGTATCATTGTAACTACATCTATGCTGTACTACAGTGAGTCAAAGTAATTCAGCAAAATCTGCATGGTCAATCTTGATGAGATTGGAACATTATTAGGCAGCTAGCCGTTTATCATCATTCCAAGTCTCATATTCGATTACGTCTCTTTAGTGCAAGACTTGTTAGAGATGAATCTGTAATTTTTAGCTTATTTTATTAGACAATTTGCCTCCTAAGCATGAATAATTTCGTTATGTTTTAGGATATCTGACAATCTAGATGCGATTAAAATTAAGACTATCCAATTAGCAAATTGTGATTACGAACTCAATTACAATTGCGTTCTTGCAACCTTTCAATAAATCCGTTATTATATGTTTTTATTTGCTGATTTGATTTCATTTATTATTTATCTCGTCACCACTACAGCTCAATGTAACACAGCAAACTTGTAATTAAATTCACAAAAGAATACTAAGATTATGAAGAAGCTAGGTTAGAATTCTGTTTTCTTGGACAGTTTTATAATTTTCTTCCGATTGATTTTTGAGGATTAAGTATATTGACATGAAGAAATATTTAGATTTAATTCATTTAAAAATTGACCAATTATATCGATTGCTCAACTGATAGACTGATTGGTTAACGGACTGAATAATCTATAGATTGATTATTTAATTAATCAATAAAATAATTGATTAATTGATAATGTCAATTGGCCAAATTTGCTATTTATTTATTGATTATTTAATTAACGGATAAAATAAATAAATAAATAACAATTAATTCATTGATTAATTGTTCAACTTTGTCTAACCGACTGATCGATGACTTTACTAGCTGATTGATTGATTCGTTGGCGGAATGATTGAAGGAGGTGATTAGGGTGAGCCGAGAGTTCAAGTGTTGCGCAGGGCACAACTGTTGTGCTGGTTGCTCGTGTTGTGCCATGGAGGTAACAGTGGAGGCACCTGTGGGACAGGTTATTGGAAGTGTGAAACAGGAGTAAGATGTCATCTTAAATTACTTTTAATTTATCTCTCTTAGTGCACTGCCTGCTGGCAGGTCCATGGTATATAAAGTCTCGACTCTTCTCTATTTTCCGTTCTCCTCTTCATGTCCACGTATGAGTGGATCTTTAAATCATCTATAACATTCCTTTTTATATACCATTATCCTTGGGGAATTCTGCTTATGAAGAGTTGGGCCCCCTATGCCTTCCTCAGCTTCGACTAACATTTACTGGGCACGGGCGTCATTCCCTGAGAAAACAATCCTGTTTACCCATACTTCTAATCTATCGATCAATTAATTCAATCTATTTCAACCCTGACCATTTTTGATCGCTGGACTGGCTTTCGTTTACGTTTTTTACTTCTCCTCAGCACATTTCTTTGCAGATTGGTCTGGGTGAATTGATCTGTAGTGATGTGTGCTGTGGGGACGTCCCTGACATTTTCACTGGATGAGGAAACGGACGTTAAACCTTTATTATGTATTTATTGTTTATCATTTAATTTGCTATTGATGACTTCATAATTAATTATAAATTTAATATTCTCTTTACAACTTTTCGCGCGGCTGCTTGAAATTTGTGTGCCATTATAAAAGCCAATGGCATCAGATCAAGACACGAAGTTAAGGAACACCCTTGCAGATATGCGTCCAAACATACCAGTTACAATCACACACAACAAAAATTCTAGAGGTTTTACTGCAGCAGAGACATTTTATCCTAGCGAAAATTAATCCAGGAAAAACCTAAATTATGAGCTTAGCAACAAATAAATGGATGCGTCAATAAATCTACTTCATCAAGATTTAATGTTAGTTTTCATTTACTAATTGACAGACTGATATGCTTGTTATTTTAGAATTATATCTATTGATAGAAAGCAGACTTTGAGTATGAATATGTGCCTTGAACCTGCCATTTGGTAGTGCACTGAAGAGAGAGAGAGAGATCTATTGATAGATTAACGAAAAGTCAATATCGAAGCATTGAATCAGTTCTTGATGTATTGATTGATATCATTTATTTAGGTGCAGCCTCTGTAAACCCACCTATGGAGTGCTGGATGAGGCAGGACATAAGGTTCTCGGAATCGTTGGACCTGTCTGCTTCTGTCAGGCCATCTGCTGTCCCAACGACATTGAGTTTATGGTAACCCAGTATTTCTTCTCTTGTTTGCTCCTCGTTGAAGAATTACAACTAAAATTCAAATACTTATGGTGCTACTTATAGTACTATACTGGCTGGAGCGAGAGGGTATTTTATTTTGCTGCATCTTGTTATATCGAATACTGTATCGTACGGTATCGTTGTTTGTTGTTCTAATGTTGTGTTGTTTTAATGTGTAGTTCTGTGTATTTAAAGGTGTCAGCAGAGAACGGAGAGGAGATAGGTAAGATCAGCAAGCAGTGGTCTGGTTACGTGCAGGAAGTATTCACTAAAGCTGACAACTTCGGCGTTAACTGTAAGCCTATTCAAATCGCTCGATGTTGTCATTGATGACAATAGCGTTGTAATGGTTGTTGTGTGTGCTGTTATTGCTGTTTTGCTATTTCAAGTTTTAATCAATAGTGTCTTTAATAACAATTAGGCCTAGTAACCAACCAAAAGTAATTAAAATGTTAAAATCGAGCTCAACATCAGTTTTTATCTCTCTAAGTGATATTAATGACAATGAGTCTTGATTCCAAATTTCTAAAAGTGCTTTCTATTTTCAATCAGAAACATAATTTACAAAGTAATATGCAACTGTCTTAGCAATGAGATTGATTTTCCACGGAGATTTTGAACGTTTATGTAGCAATTTACCAATAGAAATTAAACTAAGTTAAATTAAATCAGGAAACTATAGACATTGGAAATGTGGTTATGAAGAAAGATGGAAAAGTGGACTGACCAAATGACAAATGAAGAAGTTCTTGAAAGAGTCGGTAGAGATAGACAGTTAATAAATGTGATAAGAAATAGAGAGAAAATCTGGATAGGACATATTTATAAGAGTGGATGATTTGTTAAAGGATATTATAGAAGGAAGAACGAACGTGAAAAGAGATAGAGGAAGAGGGACACTTGGCATGTTGGATATTCTGATAACAAAATAATATTTAGAGATGAAAAGGAAGGCTGAGGCTAAAATTGGTTGTAAGTGATATACATGTATGCTATGGACCTGCTGTTAAGCAGTGCACTTGAAGAAGAATAAAATAGTTGGCTATAATTTAAGTGGTTATTAGCTGAACATTATTTAGATTAATCTTGTTGAAGTTCTTGTGCTCGGTTAAATATACATACGTTACATTAATTAAACGAATGCATACCATAAACAAGTGTATATGTAGCAGCTACCAACACATAGAATAGTGTCTGTGTGAATGCTCTAAAGTTGGCTGGTCTCTCAAGTAGGCTTAGTGGCCATTAAGTTAGTGAAAAACGTAGCTTGCTCCTGTCATTAAGAAATTTATGGGACAAACAAAAACTTAAGAAAGCTCTTCTGAAGGATTTCTTGACTGGAGTCGTGGACTGTTAAAATTAAAATTAATTTAAGTTTAATACTTTTAAGTTTACGTTTAGTTTTAAAAGAATTTTGTTTTTCAGTTCCTAAGGATCTGGATGTGCGCATAAAGGCTGTTCTGCTTGGAGCTGTCTTCCTCATTGTACGTATTTCCAAACAATAATTTTTATCTTTACTGGTTTATCCTCTTAATCATCTGTTTGCGACGACATCAGTTACGACTAGCATAGCATGGAAACCGGCAGCCTCTCAATAAAGTCATCAGGCTTATACAGACTTCAAGAGTAAATTTATATTACTAAAAGAAAATATTAATAGCCAACATATAATATTAAAAGTTACTACATTTTTAAAATTAGTTTTTTTCCTCATTTCATGACTTATGTGAGCAATGCATCAACGAATTATATTTTTTCTCTGATAAGTGCAGTCCGAAATCAATATTTATGAATGACGATACTTTAACATTCCATCGACATAATTTCTATCCTTTCACAAGATATTCATTCATAAAAGTTAAATGAGCAATGGATGGATTTGGCAATGTTAGCTAGTCTTGATTGGAAAGGATAAATGTAATTTAAGAGTTACATTATTGCGGCATTTCAGTGAAATTACGGGTATTGATTCTACGGAATATCTACATGTAAATACCAATAATAATGATATAGCTGTTCGTATAATATATAGGTTTTCTAATAATACAGGTGTTCGTATAGTATATGGGCATACGTATATTATGTAAGTTTTCGTGTAATATATACATGTAGATGTTCGTATGTTATATAGTGTTCGTATATTATGTAGGTGTTCGTAATTTAAGTCTTTGCTGCTGGTACAGATCTGTTATTATTCTATATATTATATATTATATATTATTATACAGGATTTCATGTACTTTGAGCAAAAGAACAATAACAAGAGTGGTGGAGGAGTAGGACGAAGTAGAAGAACTAGGCACAGAAGAAGACGCTAGAGATAAATCCGAAGTCGAGAGATAGAGAAGAAGAGAAAGATAGAGAGAGAGAGAGAGAGAGAGAGAGAGAGAGAGAGAAATGGTGTATGTTAGAGAAATCACATATGAATTAATTATTATTTACAAGCAAATTAAAATGCGTTAGTAAAAAATTCTCAGCAAAAATTGACTATTTGAATATTAATAATTATACTATAATTGATATAATATACGCAAATAATCAACTAATTTTTAATTGTTCTTACAGGATTTCGTGTACTTTGAGCAAAAGAAAAACAATAATCATTGAAGACGAGGCGTTAGAAATATATCTGCAAACGAGACAGAGAGTGAGACACAGACAGAAAGGGAGAGATATACAGAAAGAGAAACAGTAAGAGATAAAGAAAGAGACAGAGAGAGAGAGAGAGATAGAGAGAGATAGAGAGAGAGTGTGTGTGAGAGAGAGAGAGAGAGAGATAGGCGAGAGGAAAATAAGAACTTGAAAATGAATCGGAACATCGTTTTAAAAATGATTTTTATAGAGCAGTAGAATAGCTGGGTGTAGTTAGAATTTAAAATATCATCTATTTAGAAAAAATAACTTAGCGATAGTTTTCAAATTAACGAGTGCCTTGTCGTAGTATTTTAGGCTAGCCATGTAGATCTAACGAAAATTTCACTACTTCAAATTCTTTGAAAAGTGACACTGATATTTACGCTGATACTAACACTAACACTGTTACTAACACTAACACTGTTAGCACAGTTACTAACCATAACACTGAAAATAATTTTGATACTAACACTAACGTTAAAAATAACACTGAAACTATCACTAACACTGAAAATAACACTGAAACTATCACTAACACTGAAAATAACACTGAAACTATCACTAACACTGAAAATAACACTGAAACTATCACTAACACTGAAAATAACACTGAAACTATCACTAACACTGAAAATTAACACTGAAACTATGACTAACACTGAAAATTAGCGCTGAAACTAACGCCAATACACTTGAAGAATAACACTTATAAATTGATATAAATTAAATGCATTAAAATTGAAGATTTAAAAGCTGTTACTTTTCGTTGTTATTGCTTCTTTACATGGTTATTGCAGTCGTTGCCTTTGAACGTCACAAAGCATTGAAGTGTATTACAGACAGCGCAGTTACAGACTAACCTTCCAATATCTCGTTGTTCTTGGTCTATAAAGATGGTCGCCCATCCAGATTTTGCTTCTTAGTCTTATCTCAATGGATGTCATCAAACTTTTCTGAAATACATGTACATTATGAGGCAAAATATTGTTACATTATTGTTGCTCTATTCGCGGTGTCTGCTTATTTCAGAAAATCTAATCACGTCCAGTTATTTGCGAGTTATACTTCGTCCAAATTTAAAGAAAAAACATGCCTGATTTCCACTAATAATAAATTCATCATTTTAAAATTGAACCTCTAATACTGAATATAAAGCATTTGGCATACGAAAGATCGTTATTGAATAATTGGTTCCATTTAAGGATTGGAATTAAGGAAAAGTTGATTTCACTGTATTGCAATGAAAATCGTTAATATATATTTCCTCAACATGAGCTGATGTCAGTGACGTTTAAATACAATTATCCTTCTTCCTTCTTCTTCAGTGCACTGCCAAGTTGCAGGTTCAAGGTTCACATTCATACTCAAAGTCTGCTATCTCGCTCCATAAGAGCGCTCCTTAGATCAACAAGTTAATCCCTTCACAAAGTCAATACCTCATCAATACCCTTTGTAACCTATAGGCTACAATTATCCTATCGTGGAAAGAAATGGACTACTTTCGGTCATTTTGAAACAGTCTGATCAATCAGTGTTCACTGTAAGTAGATGGCTCTCCAATATAGTAAAAAACTGTTAGAGAGATTGAATAGCCTACTCAATACTCAATATAAAAGATAATATTATTATTGATATTATTATTATAATAATAATCGGGTCCAGCCAATATTTTATTCGGATTTAGATAATATTTTAATTATATCTAGCCAATAATTGACTCGGGTTAAGCTAATTACAATTTTTTAATTGGGTCCAGCCAATCTTTGATTCGGGTTAAGCTAATTTTTTAATTGGGTCCAGCCACTTTGACTATATTATGTATATATATATATATATATATATATATATATATATATATATATATATATATATATATACTATGCAAACATTTCTGCCTTTCTCGGTGATTTTTATATCCATGATCTCACTTAAAATCTAAAAATCTGAAGTATTTTGTATCTCAAAGACTCTTCTTTCTTTGCATCTCCATTCACTCTTTTACCCACAGATACACAAACACACACTATTGTACACATACATACACACAACTGAGCCGGTGGCTTGTTGGCAAGTTATTCAAGAGCGGATAGGTAAGTGCAGGGTTCAAATCCAGTTCTATCCCAGTCACTATGCCGTCGAGCAGAAAAAGCGTTAAACTTGCTTTAGCCTTTTACAAATACAAACCCCGGCATTCGCGTTTAGGCTACAGTTTGAAGATCAATTAGAGATAAATTAAGCCTAGATATAAGATTTGAAGAAGAAATTGTAATCAAAAAGAAGCACAGAATGGTGTTCTTCAATAAAATTTCCGTTAAAACAGTCAGGTCATGTTAGTCAGTCAGTCAGTTAAAACAGTCAGGTCATGTCAGTCAGCCAGTCAGTTAAAACAGTCAGGTCATGTCAGTCAGTTAAAACAGTCAGGTCATGTCAGTCAGTCAGTCAGTTAAAACTGTCAGGTCATCAGTAAATGGCGTTGATTGTTACATTGGAAAAGCTCCTTACTTCACAAATTTTCATAAGCTCCGAAAGGCTTTCAAATAGGTACTTGGGCCTATTTGAAACATTATTTCACATTCGCACTATGGTAAATACAAAGAAGAATCTAATCTTTCACTTAGTTGTAATTCGAAAACGGTTTAACATGTACTGTAGGATGTGCTTGAGAAGTAGGACTTCAGAAAACCTGCTCAGAATATCTGAAATAAAATATGCAAATTCCATCAAATTTTACTCAAGTAAACATTACATTATTTATCAATACTTTGAAATAAAGAATATAATGAAAATAATATTAGAATATAATATATAATATATATAATATATATATATAATATATATATAATGTATATATATAATATATATATATAATGTAATGATAATATGTAATGATAATATATATAATATATAAATATAATAATATATATATATATATATAATATGTATATATATAATAATATATATAATATATAATTATATAAAAATAATATATATAATATATACTGTATATAATACAATATATGAAAATATGTAATGATAATATATATATATAATATATATATATATAATATATAATATATATTATATATAGAATATAAAATAATATAAGAATATAATCGAAATAATCGACACTTGGAGTTTCTGGTATTTAAAGTTTTGAGAGGATGCTCACATGGAGCGAGAAGATTAAGAAGATAATTATCAGCCCTCTTCATACTTTCACCCAGAGATTTCGTCAAAAATTAAGGTAAGTGTACAATTAATTTAAATGTATTTGCAAAATAAACTCATATAGTCAATATCAAATTCTCTCATATTTTGTTTTCTCCGAATAATATCAACATACAATTACGTGCATGAAATAAAAAAAAGACCGAGGAAGCTAAAACTTAAAGCAGGCGCCGCAAGCGATAGTGTAAGTATGAAAAAATATTCGTATTTCGGGTTAAATTTTAATCAATGAAGCTTAATAATAAGTTAGCTTTATATTAATGAGACTTGAATGTCTAAATAGCATAGGTATAACGTCATGAAGTTTTAAATGGGAGATCCTGAGGTGAATTGAACTCTCGCGGGTTCGAATCCCAGCCGCGCTGATCTGAGGGTAAAATCTCCGACATTCACTGGACTGCTTATACGGAAATGGACTAAATTGCCTAACGGTTTAACCTGTGGTATTAAAAGTAGTACATATGTTTATTTAGAAATTAATCAAACACCGACAAATAATTGTGAAAACAGATAAATCAGCAGACAAAAGTGAGAATCAACATATCATCAAACAGAAACTAAAATTTGCTCACCACGGCCATCAGAGAGGGTACTGAAGTACCCTATCGAGCTGACCACCTCAGTGAACAAAGAAAGAAGGAGATCGAAGAAACACTAAAGTTTTGTCTAAAACATGACAGCAGTAATGTTACGTTTATGTCACTAGGATTGTAAATAGATTACCAAAAATAATATATGATACGATTATCTAATATATATCAGATTTTAAATAGTAATTCAATAATTACCAAGATTCCATAAGAAAAAGTCTGTATGACATCTTAAAAGAATTAAAAGAGTTTAAGTTGCGAATTGCAATAGGTATAGCATTCTATATTGAGCATCCTTCAAATACATTAGATGAGAAGTTAGAACTATTCGCAGGTAAAGAAAGATAATTGGATACCGAAAGACTAGTCTGATAGCCGTTATTTAAAAGATTAGATATAAACGTATCTTTTATAACTTGAGACATGAATCCTTCGTGATATAAGCACTTATAAATCATATTGGCAGTCATAGACTTATACAACAGATGTATCGGCAAGGTACTGTTGTTCCCATAAAGGAGCTTGGTTTTATATCGTCTGTCTTGAACCTGGAGAATCCTAAGGGCTCTATGCAGAGGATGAAGTGCTTTTTTCCGAATTATTTCCATAAATTATAAGGCCGTATGAAATTCTACTGAACTCCAAAGAAAAATATAAATTTTTACGACATATTGCAGGCAATAGCTCTCTGCGTCTGTATAACATACTACAGATGCTATTGATTTTAGAGGTTATACATTTGATATGTTCACAAAAAGTAAAATTATCATCAATATTTACACCAAGAAACTTAACCAGTTTAACTCTTGACAGAGCATTTCCATTAACAGTAACAGCAAGGTTATTAGCTAATATATAATTCTCATTACATTTGGATGGGTAGAAGAGCATGTGGACAGATTTGGAGTAGTTAATAGTTAGTTTATTAGCCTTGCTCCAATAGCTAATTCGCATACATTCAATGTTAGCCTTTTTGTAGAGGTCTGTTAGATTATTGGCATTAATAAAAGTATTTGAATCATCTGCAAATAATTTGAGACATCCTTCAATAGAGGCATTTTGAATATCATTAATATATATATTAAAAATAAGATAGGACCCAAGATTGATCCTTGGGATACACCAATTTTCATCGGTAAAACAGTAGATTTAACATTATCAACGACAACGTATTGGGAACGGTCTGAAAGATATGATTTAAACCAAGTATGAGTAATATCGCGTATCCCATAATGCCAAAGTTTATCGAGTAAAATACTGTGATCGACTATGTCGAATGCTTTTGTAAAATCAAAGAATATATATCCCCATAACCAAGTTCTTATTAGCCTTTTCCATACGTATCATATTGACACAACTATAGAGTGCATCAATTGTTGAATGGCCCGGTCTAAATCCAAATTGATTTTCATGCAAAATTTCATTTTTATCTAGAAAACCAACTAGTTTCTTGTACATAATTTATTCGAAAACCTTACTCAAATTGCTCAAAAGGGAAATTGGTCTGTAATTTTCTTTTTTATCAGGACTTCCATTTTTGTGTATTGGGATAAATTTTGCGATTTTAAAATTGACTGGGAAGTGACCTGTGCTAAATGAAAGATTTATAATGTGACTTAACGGCGAAGATATGATTTCAGAGGAAAGATTCAAAATTTTGGAGCTTACAATGTCAGAACCAGTTGAAGTTGTATTATTCAATGAATTAATTACGTTGATAATTTCGCTTTTGGAGATTGGAGTAAGAAATAAAGAAACAGGATTATGTTTCTTTAAGAATGTTGTGTAGCTTGGATTTGTATGAATTATTTTAGCGGCAAGGTCTTCGCCAATTTTACTAAAATTAGCATTAAAAATTTCAACTATTTCTTTTTTATCATTAGTACCGCCATTATCTGTGTAGAGACTTTTAATGGATGAATTCTTTGAGCTGTTTTCATAGGAGCAAATATTGTTTAACGTTTTCCATATGCTTTTTACTGAATTAATTTTGTTATCAAGTAAGTTTTTAAAGAAATTAACTCTGTGTATGTGCAACTTTTTATCAAGTATTTTACGGTACACTTTATAATTAAGTTTATCTTTATCGCTATTAGAAGGCTTATATTTTAGAAAAAGATTGTTTTTTAAAAGTGATCGATTTCAACAGAGTTGGTCATGTCACTACAATGCGAATACAATTTAGGCTCATTCTTAACTATTTATATATGTTTTAACTCTTTATGGAAACAGTCATGCTAACCAACCAACTTCAATTTTGTCAAAAGTCAAGTGATTTACTTGTACATATAATTAAATTTTTCCCAAGTTGGAGGCTACATAAAGTATGAAAAGTCATAGACTTTTTGAAGGGATTAACTTGTTGATCTAAGGAGTGCTCTTATGGAGCGAGAAAACAGACTTTAATTATGAATATGTACCTTAAACCTGTTACTTAGCAGTGCACTAAAGAAGATATTTAAATTACACACAAAGCAGACTGTAGTAGTTCATCAAGTATTGAAAAAACAAAGAAGAAAAATACCATTAACATTTCATACAAATAAAGCTTTCCACCTCGCCATATTTTACCTCTAAACTTATTGAAGTTTTATTAACAGCAAAGATCTAGCATATCTGCATTTGTAAAACCCTATCCTTAATGAAAGGATAAACAAAGTAGGATAAACCTCTAAAGCAGTCTCGAAGACTGATCACCTTCCATGTCACTCAATGTTCAAGAAGCGGTCGTTTCTAAAACAAACCAGTCTGTCAACTTCAGTCTAAACCTATAGACTTGACGAACAAAACATGTCAAAGACTTGAATAGAACAACGTCAACAGCTTTGCGTCAACTGACTTGACTAGCGTAATTAGCAATGCATGTGCGTCAATAACTATACGTCAACAAGCTTTCAATCACGTCAAGGTTGCACGGTAGGCTCTGATCTAGTCTATCTATGGGAGGCTCTGGTATAGCCTATCTATTGTTGACGGAGACAATGACCCACAACACAATTATTAGCACATTCCACGACCGGCACCAAACTGTCCTATATATATAATCAATCTTTGACGAACTAATAATCACATCTTGCGAGGCAGCCTTATTCAGTGCATAATTCGAAGAAATTGACTGATTCAACTTGTAGGCAAGTTCACTAAGCCGTTCTTATATTACATTATGCGATTTTATCGTATTTCGGTTTAAATTTTAATCAGTGAAACTTAATAGTAAGTAAGTTTCATATTAACGAGCAATTGAATAGATCAGACATCAGCGGAAAATATCATCAGTGTATTAATTGGCTTCCCGTCAAGTTCATAGTTAATTAGTATTAGCTACTGCTCATTTAAACCGAAAAGGTGGCACTATGTTTAGATGACCGATTTTAGGTCACTGACTTTAGTAGAATAATATATTAATACATTACACTGGCTGGAGCCAGTGGCGATAATGGTAAGATATTCGACCGCGGATCAGTATGTGCGGGGTTCAAATCCTAGGCTCACCCGTTACTGAAATCGCTTTAGAATGAGGAAACTGACGTTAACATTAGTTTTTTAGTTTTAACATTTCTATAATTATATATACATTTATGCTAAACTTAATTAAAGTACATTATTCTACACGTCAGAGCTTCATAACATTGTTTTATATAGTAGTGTATTTATTTGATTTATTGGTTTATTGATTGATTGTATTGATTGATTTGTGTTACATGATTTATGTTTCATTTTTAATATCCCAGGATTACAATGGCAGTGAGACCTCTTAACTCCGACTTAACTCAACCTCCGCAGGGAAATTCATTTACTCGATATTGTCATGGTAGGGATAGAAATTATGAGTTTATTTTTGTATCATATTCCTCTTGCTATGGATGTGGAGTAGTAGATAATGCTAACATATCATTTGGAACCTTTAGTATCAGTTGATATCCGTGTTGTGTCCTGTTCACTGTGGAATAGACTAACAGTTTGCTGCGACTCTCGTAAAAGGCAGCTAAGCAACAACCGAAATAGGCAACCTGATACGCTGATGAAATAGGCAGTGAGACCACCTCATATGAAGTCTTGATGAGTGTAATATCACAATAGAAGATTGTTAAAGTTATATATTTCGTGATAGGACACACTTGTTTGTCTATGGAGTGCTCTTGCTTGAGGAGGCTGCAAACACTCAGTATAAATATATATTTTAGACCTACCATTTGTCAGAGCACTAGATGAAGAGTATCTGACGACAGCTTTCAGCCGCTAGAAGAAGATTTTTTTCTAATTGCATGGAAGCTCGTTCTTTTGCGTTTTGTTATCGTTAATGATTGATTTAAATGATTCAGTCGTCCTCTTGCAGGATCCTATATTTATTTGGCCACTGTGCCTATCCTCTAATCAAATCTATCTAATGCGCAACATTTCTACGCACATCGGGCCTACATTTATGTTATGCCTGATATTTGAAGAAACCTGCAATATATTTAGTGAGAGCTTTCTTAAAGTTAACTTTGTATTTACATTCATTATTGTATTTCTTTAGATCTGTACGAGTCTGGAATGTTACCAGCAGAACTTGCTGGTGTGCAAGTCAAGCTGATGCCAAAACCTCCGCCAATCCCTGGTGTGCCTTCGGGCCTCGAGTATCTGGCACATTTAGACCAGCTGCTAGTGTATCAACAGCTGGATATCGGAGAAGGTGACTAATTTAATCATTCCTACTGCATTACCTGTTATAATTTTTAGAAATTCAAACAGGTTTATGAAAATATGAAAATTAAATTAATCACTGCTTTGCCATTTACTTTAAAATTAGAAATTCATAATTTAAATCAATAATTTACTTAATATAATGAAGTTAACATCTCTCTATCTCTTTATTACTATTCTGCAGAGTGGAAGGTCCAATGCACATACTCCTATTAACAGTACGTTTTCACCCTTGATATTTCATTGACTAAATACCGTAATTAATTAAAAAATAATTTCAAACTTAACAAGGGGCATTGCTTTCTATTATTGATGAAACTCGTGTACCCTACTTCAAAGGCATTTACGATTAACGTTAATCTGCTCGTACTCTTTGAGATCCGAATATCGTCGGCGAGAATAGCAAAAATCAACCAAGTTAGAGGCATGCAATGGACAATCAGCCCAGAAGCTATATATTTTCAAGTAGGCTAAATGCTAAATTAAGATGTAATAAACGCATAACCTTTTTGGAGAGAAAAATATTTGTTTCTATAGGTGTATATGTGTGTTGTTACGCACGTTTGGTTTATGAAATTTGTTAGACAGCTTGGACCTACCATTTGTCGGCAGATAGAACTTGGGAGATAATAAAGTATTAGTAAATTATCATTAAATAGTTATCATAGAGCCTCAATTGTTTTCAGAGAACATTTTTAGAATATTACGAAAATGAATTTCATACTTATTTTATTTATACATTTATTACTTTGCAGACGACTAATTTCTTGACGGAAATACTGTTCGATATATTTATCGGGCCATGCGTTAATGCAGGACATTAATCGATTGATTGATTGATTGACTGATTGATTTATTGATTTATTTATCAGTGGCGTCTAGACATCAACCTGTTAGCAAATACGTGGTTAGGAATTCTGAGGGAGAGCAAATCTATTTCGCTACCGAAGGTTAACTTGATATGTACTATATATATATATATATATATATATATATACATATATATATATATATATATATATATATATATATATATATATATACTGCGAATATTTCTTACTAAAAAATATCATTTCTACGTTAAAATTTCAATATACCACAATCGCTGGGAAGTACACATAATTTCAAGTTAAGAAACGGTGACTGAAGAATTAGTTATCCACCTTTCAAAGTAAATATTTTAAAATCTACATGTATTAGGCGTATATAATTAATAGGTTATTTAATCAGAAACTGTCCTCTCTTTTATTATAACTACTCTTTTATTTAATACTGAAGCCGCTTCTTAATTGATATTAATTGAAATGGTTGTTTTAATGTTATGTTAAAAATGCCTAACGGAAGTTAAATTACGATTTAAATTGTTTAAATATATTTACTACATAAAATTATGATGACTGGCAGCAAATGAAATGTGTTGATTTGGTAGATTAAATAAGTTATCGATTGATTATCCTATTGATTAAAGTGACTGATCTAGTGATTTATAATTGGTTAATTGATTGATTGAACAGAATCTAGCTTGTGCCACAGGGATTGCTGCCAAACTAATCGAGGATTTGATATGCACATAGTGGACAACCAGAATAAGGTAACGATAATTAACTACTCAATTAATGACTTAGAACTAAAGTAAATCAGGCGATAATAACTAAGAAGGCATATAACTAATGAAGGCGGTATAAAGATGGTGTGCAATTGATTTTTGATTAAAGGTGTTGACAAAAAGGATATGTACCTGATTGATTAACTTCTTCTTGTTTAATTAAAAGAGTTGGCAAGAACACTATATTTGATTGTTTGATTTAATGATATCACACGAACACTATATTTGATTGATTGATTAATTGATTAGTAGACTAAAGTAGGCCTACATCTACTTTAGTATACCAATCAATTAATTCACAAATCAATCAAATATAGTGTTCTTGTCATCTCATTAAATCAAACAATCAAATGTAGTGCTCTTGTCATCTCCTTTACATCTACTTTAGTCTACCATCTACTTTAGTCTACCAATCAATTAATCAACCAATCAATCAAATATGAACATGATATGTGACTGATTGAAGTCTCAAATTGGGGATTGGCTGGTGGTGTGGTGTAGGACAGAGAGAATTTGAGACAGTCTGTTTGTATTCCGATCCTATTTAAACTTGGATTCAAGAGATGATGATGATGATGATGATAAGTGATTGATTGAAGGAGGTGATAGAGGTGCACAGAGAGTTTAAGTGCTGCGCAGGACACAACTGTTGCTCCTGTTGTTCCTGTTGCGCCACAGAGGTAATAGTCGAGGCTCCGCTAGGCAGCGCCATTGGATCCGTTAAACAGGAGTAAGAACTCAAACTAAATTGTGAACTCTCTTAATGTATACTAGGTTTAATGTAATGTAATTTAATGTAAATTTAATGTAATTGATGTAAATTAGGTAGTTATAATACTAATGTAACGTCAGTTTCCTCTCTCGAAAGCGATGTCAGTGACGGGCAAGTACAGGATTTGAACCCCGCACATATTGATCCGCGGTCGACTTTCTTTCCGACACCGCCAATGACTCCAGCCACAAAATTAGAATGCATAGATCTATCTGTAGAAAGAAAATTATTCCCTCCTGCGCTTTCTTTTGGGGTAGCATTTTGGTAGTGAGAGCGCCTCAAAATCGCGAGAACTAGTTTCAAATCCTAGGTCAGTCAGACACAGATAAACCCAGGGTGATGGAAGGTTGTTCTTATATTCACGATGTATGCATTATATGGATTTACCATTGCAGTGATTTTACTTTTAGCGTTCAGCGATTTTAAAATATAGTTGTCAAACAATATAGGCCTACATATACTTTGTAGCGAAAATTTTAACATTATAAATTCGAGATGTGTAAACAATTCCTGATCGATTGTTGTATTGTTGGTTGCAAATGTTAATAAAAGCGAGCAGGGGCAGATCCAGGAATTTTTTAAGGGGGGGCCCGAAAATTTTTCTAGAGTACATTTTTTTGCTTAATCCCCGCCTTCTTGGGGACATGTGACGAAACCAGACAAATTTCTGTGGGGGGGCTCAAAATTTATTCACTACTGAATTCGGCTCATAGAGTGAGTGTATCCCCGTTACTTACCTCCCCCCTCGCTTATACCCGTACTAAATACTAAAGTCAGGGGAATACCTAAAATCCTACATTTGTTTTGGAAAAAGTAGGTCAATTTTGTCATCTTTTAGAAACTCTGAAGATCTCGACGAATTGCAAAAGTGACCTAATTTTGGTGGTGGTGGGGGGGAGGCTTGTAGTGGCGCATACATCCTTGGATGTATGCACCACTGCTACGGGACAGAGATCACATTTTTTACTTACACTCTTTTTTTCCTCCATATTCATTCCTCCATTGCATAGGTTCAAGTGAAAATTGAGAGCTAGTGAAACGGTCAACATTGTTTGGACCTCCTTCCATTATACAGGACTCCTAGGATATCCTAGAAAAAATCGAGCTATTGGAAATGAGTTCCCTGACGTACCAACCCCCCCCCCGGCCCCCCTGCCATTACTAATATATTTACACATCGAAATTGGTTTAGAAACAATGAAACTATACCCTCCACACCGGGCCTCCCTAACCACTGCCATCACTAACATATTTACACATCCAAATTGATATTAAAAACAATGAAACAATACCCTGTCATACCCTCCACCCCGGGCCACCCCTAACCACTGCCATTACTAACACATTTACACATCGAAATTGCCTTAGAAACAATGAAGCTATAGTTTAAATTCTTTTATCGGCGGACCCAAGGGGGGGGGGCCGGGCCCCCTGGCTCCCCCCCCCTCCACTGGATCCGCTACTGAAATCGAGTCAATTATAAGTCTATTACTAATCATTTTTTGTAGCTTTCTAGTTTGTCAATGAAAATGAAATAATATCGTAATAAATATTACAATAAATATATTGAAAGGCTTGGTAGGACATATTATTGGGAGAATGAGTTGCTGTGAGATGGAGAAATGTAAGGGATAAAAAAACGTAAAGGCAGGCCGAGACATGGATGTTAAATTATTTGATAACGAAGTTCTTAAACAGAGATGAAAAAATAGGCTGATAGAATTGGTTGGAAGAGTTAAACGTCATGGACCTGCTTTTAGTCAGTGCACTAATAGACCAATCGATATTTTCCAATAGCCTCATTAATCTACTGAACACTTGGTTTTTCTAGATGCAGTTTTTGCGCTCCGGTGTACGGGATATCAGACGCTGGTGGTCAGAAAGTTCTAAGCGTTGCGGGCCCTAGAACCTTCTGTCGCGGTACATGCTGTCCCAGTGACGTCAACTTCAGGGTAGTTTCTCCTTTCTTATCATCAGCATTGCAAAAAATTTATTATTCTGATTAATATTTTTGCCTTGGGAAAAGTTTTTGTTATTATTATTATTTTTATATTATTATTATTATTATATTTTGTAGTATTTGTTTGTTTTACTTATCCCGGGTGTAAAGAACCTGAGGTTTGATAAAAACGATTCGATGAATCGCCGCTGAATTCGATGAAACGTGCTAAATCGCCGCCCGGCTACTCGAGGCCATCTAGCTGATTAAAAGAATTGCTAAAACGGACAACAGTAATACTTATTATTATAATTTTTATTGTTATTATTATTATTATTTATTCTTTTAATTACCCCGGTGTAAAGAACCTGGGGTTTGATAAAAACGATTCAAGCAATACGTGCTGAATCGCCGCCCGGCTACTCGAGGTCATCAATCGGCTTAAAAGAATTGTTGAAGCAGACTGCATTAAATCTTTGCAAAGTCATGGAAAGCCTTTGCCAAAGAAAAGATGTCTCTCGCTTATCGCCGGTTTGCTCTGCAATAAGTCTGCCTATGCCATTAATAAAGTCACTCCTTCGGGATTCATCGGGCCCATGGTTTCAATGGCCACCGGAACAACTTCATATCCTAAGGACAGATCACGGTATTTATCCAACTTCCTAGAGGCGGCATAAACAGCAGCTCCACAGGCTGTGACTGAAGTCGTATTCAGGTAGGAGTTTGCCATAGTGCCAATGACCGTGACGTCCCATACGGCACATTTACCGTTGCACCAGGGCACTAAAGTCAGCCGTCCGGACGCTTGCCGTCTGATCTGGACAACCCACTTGGTTCCTTAGAGGAAGGGATGCCTGCTCTTGAAAGTGCTCGCCATATTAAGTCATTTAAATTGTGATGGCGAGACATTCTACCTGAACTTCGTTTGCAGGAGAGGCCGTGGAGACCTAAAGCGTCGACTTCATGACCGCAGGGGCACATGTGAGGCTCGCAAGTTTTCACCCCTAAACGGAAACTAACGGCTACTCGAATCGCCTCATTGTCTAAAAGAAGCCCACAAGAAGCAACAGGGAGAGCGTGAAGCCAGTCGCTGCTTCTTTTGGTTGATACAGCTAGGAGTCGTGCTCTGTCTACTGCATTGGACTGGGATTCTCACAGACTGGTATAAATCCGATCCACTATAAGACGGTCCCATGATTTCTGGTTACTGATTGAGGTAGAAGGTGGAGCACTAGAGGTGAGGCTTTTGGACCAAACTGACAACGCAACGTCAATGGATCTATCGGCAGAAAGGGAGCACTTATGAAGGATGGCGTCTTGCAACTGCCTCGTTCCCATCGCTGATGCCAAGAAGGCTGAAGGCGCGATATGAGAAACAATTCGAATTCCAAGACCACCTTTGCTCACCGGTAAACTGGCTTGCTGCCACTGCAAATCAGACAAATCTGCGTTGATAACGGCGCACAAGCATTGCCTAAGAGCCTCGTCTAGTCTAAAAGCCGCGGATTAGAGAAGCTCTGACTAGAGCGCAGAATGTGCATAAGTTTAGGTGCACTTAATGAAAAGCGAAGGATTGTTATTGTTATTATTATTATTATTAACAACGAATAATTTTATAGCAGTGTTAATGCAAAAGTCGTCGTCAAGACTGCTTTGCAGGAAGAGTTCAATAGTAATAAACAAAATAAAAATGAGATTAAAATTTATTCTATGTATTGTACACTAAAATAATGATTGTTATAGAACTGTAGCATTGTTATATTGTATATTATATTGTTCTAAAGTTATTGTTGCAAGTTAAAGTAACGGTTGAGAATGAGCACGAATTACATAGTCTCAGCTCATTGTGCCGATTTTAAGCATTCTGGACTTTGAACAGCTTCTGGACCTTAAAATTAACTCGTAGGCTTGGATTTGGTTAAACAGTGTTTTACATGTATATTGTCATTGAAGACAATATACATGTAAAATTGTTGTTGTTCTAAACATTAAAATAAGCAAATTAAATACAAGTCAAAAACAAGTGGATCTAAGTATAAAATACAAACACGCAATGATTATATAGTACATGTACATTAATACTTAATAGTGCTTGTACAACTATGTACAGGCACTATTAAGTACTAGCACTATGTACATGTATATGTACAAATTGTACATGTACATGTATATGTATGTGTGTATGCCATTATATTTATTACTTAAATAAATTTTTGTGTTAAGCACTGCATTGTATGTTGTGCATCCAGATATCAGCAGAGAATGGTGAGGAGATTGGTCAGATCAGCAGACAGTGGCCTAAGCAGGTCATACAAGCGCTCCTAAGGGCCGATAACTTCTGCCTGACCTGTAAGTCCCTTACATATACTGTATGTCTGATCTGCAAGTCCCATACATATCTGTCTGACCTGTAAGTCCCATACATATCTGTCTGATCTGTAAGTCCCATACATATCTGTCTGATCTGTAAGTCCCATACATATCTGTCTGATCTGTAAGTCCCATACATATCTGTCTGATCTGTAAGTCCCATACATATCTGTCTGACCTGTAAGTCCCATACATATCTGTCTGATCTGTAAGTCCCATACATATCTGTCTGATCTGTAAGTCCCATACATATCTGTCTGATCTGTAAGTCCCATACATATCTGTCTGATCTGTAAGTCCCATACATATCTGTCTGATCTGTAAGTCCCATACATATCTGTCTGACCTGTAAGTCCCATACATATCTGTCTGATCTGTAAGTCCCATACATATCTGTCTGACCTGTAAGTCCCATACATATCTGTCTGATCTGTAAGTCTCATACATATCTGTCTGATCTGTAAGTCCCATACATATCTGTCTGATCTGTAAGTCCCATACATATCTGTCTGACCTGTAAGTCCCATACATATCTGTCTGATCTGTAAGTCCCATACATATCTGTCTGACCTGTAAGTCCCATACATATCTGTCTGATCTGTAAGTCCCATACATATCTGTCTGACCTGTAAGTCCCATACATATCTGTCTGATCTGTAAGTCCCATACATATCTGTCTGACCTGTAAGTCCCATACATATCTGTCTGATCTGTAAGTCCCATACATATCTTTTTGCAACGCACGCAATCTCTTTGTTTGTTTTCATGTCATAATAAGCAACAAATACAGCGTACCTATCTAGAAATTAAATATATAATCAGGACGAGGGATATCACAGAAAGCCTAAGCTCCGTGAGGTAAAGCAGTCAGTAGCAATTACTACGAATAACAAATACATTTACTAATTTACTTTCAGTAAATCGTATAGACTTCTGAGAGAAATTCACGTATCACTCTCTATCTCAGCTTTGAATGATTGGTGACAATTATCCTCAGGAAAAGTTGAATTTATTTTTATTTTTAGATTTGTATCTTCTTTCCCGTTATCAAATTATTCCTCACATGCCTCAATACCCTAACGTTTAGTTGAACTCTGGTGCTCTCTCCGAAAATATGTCATGATCTCTGTAAGGCGAGCATGTAATATTTTAAAGCACGTCCTATAGTTTCCAAATGGAACATTTACAATAACACCAACTGCAATTATAGAGTGCTACTGTCGTCAACGGCAACAATGCGCAACACAAAACCAAAACCAAGCTTACGGGAAAAGCCAAGAAGTCGGGACACTTTGCAAATCCAATATTCAGGAAACCAGATAAATCTAGTCAGCTTGCTATACATAGGCCCAACTGAAAATTTTAGGATAGTGACATATTAAAACAGCTGACTTTGAATGAACCAATAGCTCAGCTAAAATTCTCCTCGAGTTAGAATCTAATATTTGTAGCTGTACTCATTTTCCGATTGTGTTCCAGTTGCTGAAGAATAGACCAACCGTGGACTGCGCGTGTAGTAAAAGGCGAAAATGCACTAAGATCTAAACCAATGTTTTAAACGCGTTCGGCTGGTGAGCGCCTACAGGCCATATGCTCCAGAAAGTGCTGCAAAACTTTCTACTGCCGACCCTGGTTAAACTGGGTTTCCTGGTTAAACTGGGTTTCCTGGTTAAACTGGGTTTCCTGGTTAAACTGGGTTTCCTGGTTAAACTGGGTTTCCTGGTTAAACTGGGTTTCCTGGTTAAACTGGGTTTCCTGGTTAAACTGGGTTTCCTGGTTAAACTGGGTTTCCTGGTTAAACTGGGTTTCGAGGGAAGAGGAGATGATAGTGTTGATGTTTGTTCTTCTCTTACAGTTCCCAAAGATTTGGACGTACGTCTAAAGGCGATTCTACTGGGAGCGGTATTTCTCATTGTAAGTGTTGAATACTATCAATTCTAAGTAGAGTAGTTGCAGAGTACTTCAGGTGAAATCACTCAGTGAAGAGACTATGAGCCCTGATCCATATCGACTTCTTTGGCAGGATGTTCCAAATTTCTGGCTTAGGCCTATTAGTCACAGACTATAGGCTTTCACTGGCTGGAGCCAGTGGCGAAGTCGGTAAGATACTGAACCGCGGATCAGTAGGTGCGGGGGTCAAATCGTGGGCTCGCCCGTTACTGACATCGCTTCGAGTGAGGAAACTGACGTTAACCTAAGCTTTACCAGAATTTTTCTATTTAGCCTACACCAGCAGGAATGTATTGAAATTATTTTTTGAAAATTATTCAAAGTTGCATAGATATACATGTATATCGTTTTGCATAGGGCTACTGATACGGCAGGCATACCACCAGCATGGTAAGGATATACCACTGGTACCATAAGCCATGCCACTTGTATGGTGAGCTTAACATAGCAGACAATCATCATGTTGGTATACTGCTGTACAATGCGAATGATCCAGTTTACAATATATATATATATATATATATATATATATATATATATATATATATATATATATATATACTGTAAACTTGACCATATATATTATATATTATTATATTATATTATATATATATATATATATATATATATATATATATATATATATATACATGTATATATGCGTATAGCGTGTATATATAATGCGAATACATTGCACGTGAATAGAATAAGGTATTTATTACATATTAGCAATCAAGAATTATACTAGGCCGATCCTATATTATTATTACGCATAAGTTTGAACAGTTTTGTTTGTTTTTTAGGATTTCGCTCACTTTGAGAAGGGTTGCGTGGATTGTGGAGGCTCAATGGCCCACAGATAAACCTGTGAGAGAACGGTGAGACTGGGAAAGAAAAAGAAACGAATTTTAAGGAAAGAGGATACAAGTTTTTGACGCATAGGACAATAATTTACTAAGACTTTTTTCAACTTGCCCATGTTTTAGTATAGTTGCCTGCGCTTTGATAGAATATAATCATTTAGTGTGTAGCAATTTTCAGCGAACTACTTTTTAGCCAATTAAACTTCATATCTGTTAAATAGTAGAGAAATCCAACATCAATGTTTAATGTATGTTTCGGTATAATAGCCGGAAAGCAGATCAGATAATACCCGGGATGGAATTACATGGATCTTTAAGAAGAGAGAGAGAGAGAGAGAGAGAGAGAGAGAGAGAGAGAGAGAGAGAGAGAGAGAGAGAGAGAGAGACAGAGACAGAGAGAGAGAGAGAGAGAGAGAGAGGGAGATTTGAAAAGTAATTATAATACCTTTTTCCTATAATTGTTCAGTGTTTACTACAGTATAATTGCATTTGTAATATAAACTTGTATACTAGTAGGCACCTATTACTTTATTTAGAGAAGATTCAATAAATCAAATATTTATAAATTTGTGTAAATTTCCACGATTACTATAATCACACCGATCAGGTTAACTCTGACAACCAGTTAAATCAGATGAGCGGTTAATTATCGTAACCGGTTCTTAATCAGTTTAACAACCTGCTTCTGAGACAGTATAAAAGGGCTCAGTTCCTGGCAGGCTTGTAACACTCATCATCAGTTCACTGAGACATTAACAAGTGATCGACACTTGTGCTTGCGCCAATGAGGTTATCCGAGGTGCAGCTTCTAGCTTACGTCTTGAAGAGAAACCCTTCGTGGTTCTGGCCTTGACGTTAAACCCGCTTCATCATTGAAGTGACAGCCAGGCTCTCTTACGGTAGAGACGGGACTGACCTCGGTCAATTCCTCCTCTGCTAGACTGCTGACCTCGAGACGTCTCGTCCCTGGTCGGCGGTGCGAGCTTAGGCTCGTTAATTAGGGTAAAAATATGGGCGGGGTCCTTAGAGGTGAAGTATCCCTGAAGTATGCTCTGGGATACTTCTGGGGTACTGTGAAATAACAGTGAAATGAGTTTCCTCATGTTTGGAAGAGCCAAACATGAGGAGATTTTTGAATGTGTTTAGCATGCATTTATCTTTCAGAAATCATCTCTAAGTCAAATCTGACTGCTGCTTTGGTTGGATGATCATTTGGATCACCCATGATGATGGTCGTAGAGTGAGGGTCGTCTACTTAGCCTTGAAGAAAAAAGAAGCCTAAGTCTACGTGAAACCTACTAAAAAAGGAGAAAATATGTCACGGACGACGGGAATTCAATACATCACAAGTCACTGATTGTCCGAACTGTTTATTAGTCGTTGGACCTGCCATTAGGCAGTGCACCAAGATAGAGTGTTTTTGAGCCTGGCAGCAGTGCACTTTGGCGCTGGATTTGCTAAATGTAAACAAACAAATCTGACCTAATAATTAATAATAATTATATTGCTGTGAGATTTTAACTTTGATTCTTCTTAAAAGCTAATTGTGATAAATTTTTTTAATATTAATTTCTATAACGGCATTGGTAAACTATGGCTGACTGGGGTAGCAGGGTTGAAGAAGAAGAAAAGCGTGAAATAAGGTGTGTACTAAAACGAATTTTGTTTTGGAAGAATAACATTTATAACATAACAGTTTCTGAGTCAGAAAGCAAATTTATTACAGCTTGTTTAAGACTCATTTAAAACCCTAATAAAGCTAGGCCTACACAATTAACTGACAAGAATACATATATATATATATATATATATATATATATATATATATATATATATATATATATATATATATATATATATATATATATATACTTAACTAACACAGTATACATGTTTAAGCTAGATATGACATTTCATAATAATTATGTTGCCTATTTAATTTTACAATGCATTGCCAATTTTTATTAATATCAAATAGTATATATTTTTATTATTAATTTTCAATTTATTGCATTTAAAAATTGACATAATTATATCCTTTTCCACACATTGTGCAATGTCTCCTATATCATAGTTGCATTTATTTTCGTTCTGGACTATTTTTGTTTCAGATGTTGTAATAAATGTAGAAGCAGAAAGGACAAGATTATTCAAAAAGTTCCTAACAGGGAGAAGAGTGAAAAATTAGATACTAGGAGGATGGAAAATAAAGACAGTGGTAAGGGTCAGAAAGAAAAGTTAGAGAGAGAGACAAATGAGAGTGTATTAAAGAGGAGACAGAAGCAGATAGAATATGGAATGAATACACCAGAGTACAAACTCTATCGCAAACTTGTTCCCAAGTAAGTTTTATATGTACATAATTTTACAACGTTGACTGGAACGTTACATTTAGGGCTTCTAGCTATCTGAAACTATATGGAAATTATTAACTCAATAAATGATATAGAACTGTCATTTTAAAATAGCACGTTTCAACTATTAAAGCAGTTTACGGTCAGTTCTCCAGTCCTATGAATATCCTGCATTCTACTCTCAGATGGGCCCTTTAAAAGAAATAAACCTTGTGAATTTCCCTTCTAAATTATAGCTTTATTCTCTCTCTAAACACTGAGATAGTTGGACATGATATTATGATACTTCAGTTCCATACAAAATGCAGTCAAGTCATGTAGACTATGATGTAGTTAGCTTAATATTTTGGATGCTGCAATATGGAATTGTGAAAACTAGAATAAGTATTTATAACCATTTAATCCATAATTTTATATATCATTCCACATCCTAATCAGTTCAGTTTGATAAGGTTTTAAATCCTCTTACAATCTAATAAAAAAAGCTGGTAAAGCTAATGTTAACGAAAGTTTCCTCACTCAAAAGCGATGTCAGAGACGGGCGAGCCCAAGATTTGAACCCCGCACATACATCATGTTTTGATCAGTATTTGAATCCTGTACATAATCACATTATGATCTAATATGTACATTTCTATACACTGTCATTAGTGCTTGTGTCATCCTCTTTGCATTATTTAGAAAGTTTGCGGATATTTATATATACAATCTTGCATTGTTTAGTGTTTGTGAGTACTCATAAAGGAGAATGCAATGGGAATCATTTTAATCATATTATTGCGCCTAAACCACCTTTTCTTTAACTCCCTTTACTTTGGACTGATTTTCTGGATTTTGGAATTTGCACCATTTTTGGACCTTCTTTTTTTGCTCACCGGCTTGATTTTGTCTCAATAGTGCTTGATGTTGTCATTGATGACTGTAGCACTCTAATTGTTGTTATTATTAAAAAATCACATATTGCTGGCTATATGTTGCTAGTTGTGCATGTCAAGCATGGGCTTTAGTTTGAGAAAGTTTTTTATTCAACAAAGTACTCATTTGGGGCAGTCATGTCTTGGACCCAGTGATGGACAGTAGTTAACTACTTCGTAGTTAGCTCCATAGTGTAGCGTGGTAGATTTATATTGCACATACATCCCAAATTAATTTTTTAAGTGTAATAAGTTCGCTGTAGTACTGTAGTGTGATAAACATGTGAATGAATATATTTGCATTTGTAGACCAGAAAGGACATACCATCCTGATTGTGACATACAATTGAATGCTTAAATGTTTGTATTTCTGTTTTTACCTGTTTGCAGAAGTGAAAGGACGCGTCACCATCCCAGCACGCCAGATAAAACGTGTATGTACAGTAGGAGAGGTTTTGATACGATGATTAAGCTTTGGAGGAAATCACTTCACTACTGGGATCCTGCCACTTACAACCACGGTCTGCATGCTAGTAGCGCACAGCCTACTGTCGGGTGACTGAGTTACTTCATTGAATTTACTTTATTGACTTTCAGCTTTTTTAAATTTTATTTTATATCTTTGGTTTTTGAATTTTTGAATTTGCACCATTTTGGACCTTCTTTTTGCTCACCAGCTTGGATTGGTCTCAGTAGTGTTCGATGTTGTCATGGACGACAGTAGCCGTCTAATTGTTGTTGTTATAATTATTAGTTATGATGGTCTTCTAAAAAATATTGTTATCTGGTTAATAAGTCTGATTTTTAACCTAATTCCTATATGACTAGTATATGCTTTTTGGAAAATTGTTGTTATATATTTAAATTTGTGTACTGTATATAAAGTTTTGCTGTACATGCTGTGCTAAAGTGCTCAAATTAAAATATGTTTCTGTCTCGCAAAATGAAATCAATACAATTGCTTAGAATTATAAATAAAAATTACTTCAAATACACTTTTATTTGATTTGCATGTGTAAATATTTAAAATTATATCGATACCATCCTGTAATCATTTATTTTACTAAATATATCTTAACACTCAGTGAACTGCCTGAAGATCATTAACGAATTTTAATTTAATTTGTTGTGTTTTAAATTATGTTATTGTTTATAGACCATTGTCAACTGACCTAAGAAAAATATTACTATAATAATTAAATACTGATTGTATATTGTTTTAGTGAATATTTTTCAGACATTGACTGTTTTTCAAGGAGTATTTGATCTAATACTTTTCTTTTTATTGTAGAAACCCATCAGAGTCTGGAACCGAGGGATACGACGATGACGAGAAAACAATGAGTGATCACTCTGTGCTGGGAACGAATGAAGGATTGGGAATAACAGCGAATGTCAGAGAGGCCCTCTATGATGATCTACAGTCTTACTCGGCTGTTGAGTTGTGTCTCCCTGGTGATGATAGCGTTGACTGTGTGGAAGTGGAACAAGAGCAACGATGCATTGTTCGCAGTGATGATGACGACCTGTGCATGGATCAAGATAATATCGGTGCTACTAGTAATGCTGCCACTGCTATCGAAGTGTTTTCCGATGTTGATGTGTTCTGCAGTGAAAACAAGAGCTCCAACGGGTTGTACGCAGTGCCGAGTAAATTGTCGACTGAAAAGAGATCTCCTCTTAAATTGCACGACACAAATGTAGGCGTGGTCTCTATAGGGGAGGAGTCGGAGGATAATTTTGATATATATGCTGATCTTTGATTTGACAAGTTCGCAGTTAATCTGTAAGAGTGTGTATAATATAATTATATACAATGGTAACTCCAATCTAGAACTGGGATGAGACTTTAGCCATGAAAGTTTACTACATTTGTTCAATTAGTTTTCAGTGTTAAGTAAATTTTCAGTGGATGTATATGAATAGAAATTTTCTAATGGCTAAGTCAGTATTTTTGGACTGAAACTGTGTCGTGCACTGTCTGGACTGTAGGACTACTTCATAAGTCTGTATAAACTTGATGTCAATGCAATCAGCTGTCTTTCCTCATTTAGGATTTTTTGCACTGCTGGACAGTATGGCAGAGTTAGATATTTAAATAAAGCGTTTGATGTCAGTTCTGAAGGCCTGCATACTTGATTAATTTAATTTTTATGTCAATACGAATCAACTCAGTGGTTAAAGTGTAGGGGAACGCAGTGGAACTCAGTTCCCCTAGCTACCATTTTTACTGAGGTGCGGTCCCCTGTTAGGTGCCCATATTAAATACTAGAAGATCTGCTAGTAAATTACTGGGGGGGGAGCAAAAAGTTCTGACCATTCCCCTGGCTCTCAATTCCCACTTTAACCACTGCATCAACGTAATGCTTTGATTTATACAGTACGCTACATCTCCTTTTTTTTATTCTATAATGGTTCTCACTTAATGATTTTACCAATTTATTTCTAAATATTATGTATACTTGCGCCATACAAATATGATTAAAATATGAATATGTCCTAAACTACTGTGTTCTGTCCCAAATGCCCTTTAAAGAATCTGAACTATTCTAGTTTGGGTTAAGGTGTTTAAAGTTTTAAAATATATTTGAGCCACCAGTGCTTAATTATACGTGCATGTAATTATATATATATAGGATATTATATGCCACAAGCTCTAACTCAAACTCTTTGTAATGAGAAACCCACAGTGATGAAAATGAGACAGTCTTGCATAAGTTTGTATCAATGCTCGACTTCTATAGGTGTCAGTTAGGACAGTAGAGAATTCTGGGCCTAAGTAATAGTAACACACATTATAGTGAAATGATCAACTATGTTGATATCTATCACTTTCAATACCACATGTTAAATCCGTTTGGCAATTTATTCCATTTACCGTGTAACCAGTTCTGTCAATGTCCGGGATTTAACTCTCAGATCAGCGCGGCTGGGAATCGAACCCACGAGAGTTCAATTCACCTCAAGGTCTGTCATTTAAAACTTCATGATGTAACCCCTACGCTATTGAGACATTCATAAAAAAGAAGAAAACATAAGTCTGTAAAGTATCGACTAATTTGCTAATTTCATCACTTTTTTAAAATTTGATACTGAATTTCATTTACGCTTACCTGGGTAAATTGGACTACAAAACTAATATCAATATTAATAAATTTAAAAACATCGTAAAGTATTAATTCTCTAAGCTTCAGGTCTTAAGAGAATTCTTTACGACATTGGCTTTATAATGCGGTTAAATTTTTTAACGATGATATTAGTTTTATAGTGCAGTTTTGTATTGCTTAGATTAGGAAGAAGAGCTGAGATGAATAGGACACATTCAAAGGGGAGAAAATCTACTAAAAGCGGTCACAGAAGGCAGAATGCAAGGAAATAGAGGCAGAGGCAGGCCGAGTATAGAAATGTAAGATGACTTAAAGATCCACTCATATGTGGATATGAAAAGGAAAGAGGAAGACAAAAAAGTGAAGGCATACTATACCATGGACCTGCCAGTGGGCAGTGCATTAAGAGATGTATGCTGGAGTGAGTTAGTAATTGCACATGTTTATAAGGGGTGACTAATAAATAAATACTAAAAATAGGATATATTTTTTACATAACGGCACACTGGGCCAGGAAGCACAGATGCTTGTTTAAGACCCATTTTCTCCTTCCTCTCCATGGTTATTAGTAATCGTTGCCTTTTGATGGCGCATCAATTGCAGCCGGCGCGGATTTAAGAATAACCTTCCATCACCCTGGGATTTTTTCCTTCCTAAGCTATTACCTACGCTCGGTCTTCCAAGGTGGTCACTCACAAAGTACTAATTAACCGAAGTCGATGAAGCTTAACTTCGATAATTGACGCACAGCTAAACCAATTGCGCTAATCCCGCCGTTATTTATATTTCTAAGACTAAATGGCGATACTCCATTAATAAAATCTCTAAAATAGGCCTAGATACTAATATAGTTAACGTAATTAAATGAAGATTGAGTGGGAAACAAGTACATGCACACTATAACTTGACAATATTATAATAACATATGAAACTAGATAATAAATTAAATCTTGCATGTGGTGATGTTTAATACTTTGCACGGGTTAATGATCAGTGGAGGTCGCAGGTTAGAGAGTTTAACAGAGCCCACTCGGGAGTCCAACGACCAAGTGACGTCACGCCATAGAATATAGAATTACTTCTTCTATATCTTTGCGTCACGCAGTCTCCATTGATTATGCACTTCAGAGTTTAGCATCGAATACTATAAACTATTAAGTAGCGAAGGCCTTAATCTATATACGTTTTTCTATATTTTTAATTTATATCTGATCCTCGACATCAAAGTTATAGAATAAGTAATTCCTTGTTCTATACTCGACATAAACGGCTGCAAAATAGATAATGGTTTTAAAAAGAAGAACTAGGAAGAAAGTTTGCATGACAAAACAAGCAAAACAAGGAATATGCGCTGTACATACGGAGGCTACGTACAAGCGGCAGATCATTTGCTGAAATATTTATACAATTTATTTGTAAATTTATTCATTAATTGACCGTTATTCAGTTGAATTTACACACCAAAATCGTATTTTGAGATGTTCATATGTCGAACAAATCATTAAAGGCGAATTTTATATATAATGTGACAATGTAATGAGGAAATTAATATCCCAGCGTCACTTCCATTCAGCCATCTTGTCTTGTAGAACACTGAGCTGTCGTTAGACGATACTATGCGTGGTTATTTGTAAACTAAATCCTATTCTGGGCATCTTTGCCTAATTTATTTATAATTTGTTTTATTGGACAAGTATGTGCCTAATTTGAAATTTCCGTCATTTTTTGAAATTTTCTAGTTTTGCAAAATGCTGGAATACTGATTGTCATGGGCGAGTCTTTTTGCAAAAACTGAAGGAACATACTAGATTATTTGAAAATGAATGATCTATAATGATCACACTAGGATACTTTAGGTTGTTAGGGTCACCGAAATCGTATGCGGTTATTCTGTTTTTAGTGCTTTGATATTTGTTTACTAAATACAAATGTGTACTTTACTATTATTTAATATAACACTAGAAGATATTCCTCGATGTCAACTTGAATTATCACGGTGTTTCCACGATATATTGTTATAATCTTAAGAATTATTACCAGGGATAATTTTAGTTTTACCATTAGTATACGTTTGATCAATTTGATGAATAAAAGTTGTAGGATCGAGTTGAATTTTTTTGCTAGACTTATACTGAATCAGCCTGCAAATTTAAACTGAGTCCTAGTATAAGGAATCCAAATTCATCTTTATCTGGTCTGTCCAAGTTCCTTAATGTTGTCTAGGTAAACAAATGAGCACATTTGAAATGCTTTAGTGGCAAAAGGTGGAAGTCATTTGATAAACCAATAAGTTTAAAGCCGAGGTAAACAATGCTGTGTTTCGAGGTAAACGTTTAATTTATAATAAAATATAATAATTCACATTCTGTCTATTTTGAATTAATAGTTTCAAATTGTTAAGCTTCAGTCATGGTACGTGTCGAATTCATCTAAGTCCAATAGTGAATTAAGCAATAATGAATTCACCATTAATGGTTCATTAATGATGAATTCACTGATAATAAATTTTAGTGTATACCTCATCAAAATAAAAAAAAATTATTTTGATGAAGGTATACAAAAAATTTTAAATTTTGAGTCTTTGATAAGTTTTCAGTAGATGCTGTTTGTACAAGTTTATTACGTTTGTATTATAATTCGTGCTGTGAACTGAAGACAGAAACAGACAGATAGAGGGAGATTTTTAAATGTAAATGACATTCTTAATTGTTTCAACTAGTGTAAATTTGTTAATATTAAAAGTAATATTATAATTATTGTCGAGAAATCTAAACAAACTTCGCTGAGAGATTTGCAGAGTAAAGTTAATAAACATGCCACGAGGAAGAAAGAGGGGCTCTGGATCAGCATCACGTGTTACTAATAAGTATATGAAGAGAGTCGACAGAGAAGAATTAAAACAGGTTTGTTGACTAAACCTAAGAATTATAACAGGTTTGTTGACTAAACTTAAGTAGCAGTATTTGAAGGAAAGGCAGAAATAGCTTGATTATGGGATTAAATGAAATATGAATTCTGTTTTTTGAAGAAATAGAAATTACATTATTAAATAATGCTTAGGATGGTTTATTTGCATAGGTTTTCAACTTGATTAATTGATAATATCAATTAATGATAGTTGCAATAAATAGTCGCTAATTTACACTTGAATTTCCATATTCTTTTTGTCATATCTGCATACTAAATAAATAGTGATGGCTGATATTTAAATTTCTGTAATGGATGCATTTGAAAAATTCAAAGTAACCAGCCTGAAAATTAATTTCTAAGCCTAGTTAATTAAAATCACTATTTGCTCCTAAAACTTGTAAATGAGTCGTTATCATAAATTCATTGTAGAGATATCAACATTTTGTGTGGGATGTGATATTACATATTCTTATGTGTGAATTTGTATAACCTATTCTTGTTATGTATGTGATTTAATAAATTTCATAGTCCTGTGCTTGTGTTTGCGTATAGGAGTTATGCCAGCAAATGTACGATGCGCTAAGAAGTCACAGAGATGAAGAAGGACAGCTGACGTGCGAGTCGTTTGTCAGACTTCCAAAACGCAGGTATGTGCTACAGAGATACATGCACTCACACACACATGTCCCAAGTGAAGTTATGGAAATTTGGGATTTTATCAAGCTATAGCTGCAGGTGTTTGTTAGAGATGAATTCTTACAGTATTACACCGCAGCATGAAGTTTCTGAAGTAGTGTGACTATGATAGTGGTATTTTGAGTCACTTGTCTTAAATTCAGAATATGTATTGCTACATTCATTATGGATTTGAATCAGTTTAGCGGTAATGTTTAGTGGTTTGACAGTATATTATTTTACCACTAAGTTGTCAATTTATGGATATATTTGAAATAGACGACCATATGCATATAAATAGAGATGCATATACTTGCATTGCTATTGTCTTACTGTGTTGTAGCATCTTTGATCATATTTCCTATAGTATTGAACTGTATCTGCACTGTAGCATTGTATGTATACATATATGGTACTGTTTGTATATTTTACTGTAGCATCGTATATTGTAAAATAACTTTATATGCATATTTTATTATATACTTAGATCTGAACCGCAGTACTATGATGTGATCACTAAGCCGATGGACTTGATAAAGATCCAGAATAAGATTCGGATGGAGGAGTACAACACGTTGGAGGAAATGTTCTCTGATGTCTTGCTGCTCATAGACAACGCTATCGCCTACTATAAGGTTTACCACCTCTTTTATATAATTGAAATAGATTTAAATATAAATAAAAATGTACGAATCTCCTGCTTCGTGAAATATTTTTAGTAGAGTTAACGAAAATCCTAGTTCTTTGTACATAATTATGTTAAAGCTGCTGATCAGCAGCTGGGGCATTTCGAGGCTGATGAGATTATATCTGTTTAGTAGACATTCTGCACACATAATTTTTTTCTATGTATTATACTAACGTACATGTTGTGTTTGTTTAGGATGACACGAATGAGCATGCAAGGGCTCTCACATTGAAGAGCGTGTTTGAAAAGACTAAGGAGCGCCTCCTGTCTAATTCCAGCGAATCAGAACCAGACACAATTACTGTAGCCACACCCACTAGTGATGATGAAGCACCTATTAAGAAGAGAGGCCGTCCACCTAAAGAAGATACCGTTAGAAGGGCTAGCAGTATTGTCAAGGTTAACCTTCTTTTCAGCTAATTGAATTAATTATAAAGTTCTAATGCAGTCTGAATCCTCTTTATTCCCTTGCTTCATGAAAATATTAAGTATCATTTATGTGGTGGTGAATCTTAAAAATTCTGATTTAGGTGAACTTGTTCTATGTCAATGGTAAATTTATGTATGCCAAGCGGTTGTCTTCCCCTTACAAAATAATCCCCAAATCTTTTCATTCTCTGGGTATGCATCTCCGTACCACCCTCCCAGGTGTTAGAAAAACTTTTTTTTAAAATCTAAGGTTAACGTCAGTTTTCTCACTCAAAAGCGATGTAGTGACGGGTGAGCCAGGATTTGAACCTGCACCTACTGATCCTCGGTCGAGTATCTTACCGACTGCGCCACTGGCTCCAGCCAAAAAAGTCTTGATGCTCTACTGGTGTGTTAATGTGTGTTTGTGTATATCTTGAATATGTTTATCGTACATAGTCTTGTATTTGTATACTTATGTTTACACATTCATTGTGGTTTGTTGTGTGTTGTGTGTATTAATGTGTTTACACGTGTCATGGTGTAGTTCTCCCCAGCTGTTCCTCTGACGAAGCAGAAATCTTCAGTCAAGATCAGAAAATCGGCCAGTCCACCTGACGATGATGATTTTAATGACGATGATGATGATGACGATGAAGATTTTAATCCGGAAAATGTGAAAAGAGAAGATGAGGAAGAGAATGAAGACATACTGGCTCTGATGGATGCTCCGGGTGGAGGAGAGACTGAGATGGAAGAATTGAGTGAGTCAGACAAACTGGAAATGTTGTTTACCACTGTTGCCACTGCGACGGTTAATAATAGAGAACTGGATGAAGTTTTCAAAGTGCTGCCGTCTAAGCAGGTGTGTAGGTCACTTATATCTCATTTTTTAGCACAATAGCAGAGTTGAGATGAGAATTATCTGGAAGGGATTTGCGGCTGGCATTGCTACGTTTTTAATTTGGGAGTTCGAGTTTCACAATAGTTAAATGTTAGTTAAAAACTAGTTAAATGTTCAGTATTTTACCCTTTGATTGAATGGTTAGCAATTAACCAATTTCCAATGCCCAAATTTGACACCAGTAAATCTCTATTAAATGACAACTTGTTCCTATTTATGGTAAAATAGCTCTCCTGATTCTTTTGTATCTATCTTTAGGCAATCAAATGTTATAAAATTTCAAAAAGTACGGGCCATATAGTTAGTTATATCGACTTAGTCAAACATAGTGGCTTCTAACCTGTGTGCTCTAGCTTGTCGTAAAGCTTTTAAATCATCACCAGCAGGTAAAAGGTGCTGCTGTTTTCTAGCCACAATCCTGACTATCTCACATTATTTTGTTCATACGTGTATGCGTGCGTGAGTAGAAGTATCCGGAATATTACGAGCGAGTGAGTGAGCTGATGGACTTGAAGACCGTGGCGGGTAAGCTAGAGGCCGATAACTACTCCACTGTTGAGGAACTCTGTGACGATCTGCTCGTCATCTGTCAAAACATCAAGTCTGTTCACGAACCTCGATCATCACTCTTCAAGGTAATGAAGCGTGAAATAGTAACTGTGGTTTAATAGGGAAATTAATGATAAATCAGCATTGCTAAAGTTTGACGATTCTTCTTTGTAATCATGATGAAATTATTTCTGTTTGAAATTTTATTAAAGTCAAGTGTATCAAATAAATGTTTCAAACTGATATACAAAAGTGAAGTCAATGACGGTAAGCCTGATGATTAACATTTTCACTGCTTATGTGACAGATGAATTAATTAAGAGTGTTTGAAATGCTGTTTCTTAGTACATGTATATTGCCTATGATTTAAGATAAAAAAATAGGATTGTTTTACTTCTCTGTGAACAAGTAATAGTTATCACATGCTTTAATTTGCATATATTGATTGATTAATAACAATCGTTGCCACATGCTTTAATTTGAATATATTGATTGATTAATGGATAGATTGATAAATTAAATGATCTGTGAGTGCATTGATTAATTGAAACAGGATGCTCAAGCTCTAAGAAAGATTATACTGATAACTAAACATAAGCTGGACAAGCTCCACCCAGGCCATGCCCCTAGATCAGAGCCAAGCTCTGTGACTGGTGGAGAGGGTGAGAGAGGTGGAGCTAAGAGCAGTCTGGTGAGCATGATGGCTGGGCTCAAGTCACGTGATGAAGAGGCTGGTGATAGTCCTGGGTTCAATGGAGTCACCGTGGAGGTGTCTGGGTTAGTGTTGTTTTTCACCGTTTTACTATTTCTTCATTTTGTTACTATTTCAGCTGCAGTTGTTGCTCATCACTTTGTATTTCTTCATTTTGTTACTATTTCAGCTGCGGTTGTTGTTCATCATTTTGTATTTCGTCATTTTGTTACTATTTCAGCTGCAGTTGTTGTTCATCATTTTGTATTTCTACATTTTGTTACTATTTCAGCTGCAGCTGTTGCTCATCACTTTGTATTTCTACATTATGTTACAATTTCAGCTGCAATTCAACACATTTTTATACTTCATTCAAAAATGTAAAAAATATATTGGTAATGGGATGTTTGATCTGTTAACAGTAGGATATCTGATTGATTTACTAACTCAGAAAGTACAGTCATTCTAAGTACATATCTAAGTACATAAGTGTATTGATTGATTCATTACTTAATTAATTTGTGATACAGTCAATTTAGGTACACTGATGGTACTAATAGATTGACTATTTAATTAGCTATTCAGTCAATATAGGTGCATTCATTTTATCTAGTAATGGCAAAAGTAGGGCTTCAGTTGAAGAAAATACTTAAGCAGAAAAGCAGTAAGTGATGGAATTTGAGCGGATTGAATGAGAAAAGAAGTCAGTTTCAGGAAGCAGTGGAAAGAAAAGTTAAGGAAATGAAGGACAAGGAAAGAACAGGGGTAAATGAAAGATGGTGTCAGCTAAAGGAAGCTATTAAAATAGGTGCAAAAGAAGTTTATGGCTTTCTTAAAGCAAATACAGCTAAAAAACCTTGGATCACAAGTGAGATGCTTGACAAAATGGATGAAAGGAGGAAGTGGAAAAGTATTGACACTAGTCATGACCGAAGGAAATATAAAAGGTTAAACAGTGAACTTAGAAGAATTACAGACAAAGCAAAAGATCATTGGTGGAGTGAAAAGTGTAATGATTTAGCAGAATATGATAGAAGAGGGAGGTCAGATCTGTTATACCAGGAAGTCAGGATATTAACAAGAACCGATAAGAAAAAGAAAGGAGATGCAAAGAACATTAGTATAATGGGTAAAGATGGGGAATTGAAGACAGAGCTGGAGAAGTAAAAGAAAGATGGAGAGAATATGTAGAGGAATTGTATGATAAGGCTGGGAAACCAGTTCAAGAGGATTTTAAAATAGAAGAAGAAAATATCATAGAAGACGATAATAGGGGCCCCGATTTAATGAAGAAGGAAATTTTTTCTGCAATTAACAGTATGAAGAAGGGGAAGGCAGCCGGAATAGATGAAATCCCAGCAGAATTCTTGAAAATGTTGAAAGGAGAAACACTCAAAAGTTAATGGAGGTATGTATAGAAGTGTACAATACAGGTATTTGGCCAGACGACTTTACCAAGTTAGTGATGATCCCAATTCCCAAAAAAGCCAATGCTGTGGAGTGTTCAGATTACAGAACAATCAGCTTAATACCTCATGCATCAAAGATCTTATTAAAGATAGTAAATAATCGCATTCAGTCGAAAGTAGATATGATACTGAGCAAGACACAATTTGGTTTTAGGAAAGGATGCGGCACAAGAGAAGCAATAGGAGTAATGCGGGTTCTTTGCAAAAGAAGCTTAGAATATGGAAATGACGTTTTTGTGTGCTTTGTAGACTTCGAGAAGGCCTTTGACAGGATAGATTGGATAACGATGATGAATATCTCAAAAAGAATAGGAATTGACTGGAGAGATAGAAGACTAATTTTGAACTTGTACATGAATCAAAGAGCAGTAATCAAAATCAAACAAGAATACTCAGAAGAAGGTGAAATAGGACGTGGAGTAAGACATGGTTGTAGCATTTCGCCGCTGCTGTTTAACATTTACGCTGAGGCAATGATGGAAGGAAGCCATGGAAGACTTGGAAGAAGGAATAAAAGTAGGAGGGAATTTGTTACAAGATGTACGATTTGCAAATGACCAAGGAATGGTAGCGGGTCAGCGAGATTGGATTGCAGAAGATAATGGATATGCTGAATGTACGGCCCTAAGATATGGCATTAATATAAATATCAAAAAGGCCAAGGTTATGAGAGTGTCCAATAATAAAGGTGAAGTTAATATCACAATAAATGGTTACGAAATTGGAACAGGTAAGGAGTTTCAAATACTTGGGTCTACTATAACCGTGATGGGAAATGTGAGACAGAAATATGCAGTAGGATTGCACAAGCAAAGCGGCCTTTGGTAGTAAAAAGAACTATTAACAAAAAGTCTAAAGAAAGACACAAAGATAAAGATAGTGAAAACTTTGGTTTGGACCACGCTGATGTATGGATGTGAAACATGGACCTTAAGGAAGGAAGATAGGAAGATATTAGGAAACTGGAGGCATTGGAAATGTGGATTTGGAGAATGGAGAGGATTAGCTGGACTCAAAAGGCTACAAATGAGGAAGTCCTGGAGAGAGTTGGCACAGATAGACAGTTGATAAATGTATTAAGAAATAGGAAGAAGAGATGGATAGGACACATTCTAAGGGGGGAAGGTCTATTAAAAGAGGTCATAGAAGGTAGAATGGAAGGAAAAAGAGGCAGGGGCAGGCCGAGATTAGGTATGTTAGATGATTTAAAGACCCACTCATATGTGGAAATGAAGAGGAAGGCGGAAGACAGAGAAGAGTGGAGGCGTTATGTACCATGGACCTGCCAATAGGCGGGGCACTAAGAGAAAGAGAGATTTTATTGATTAATATATTATTTGATTGATACAGGTTTGTAGCGCCAGCAGCTAACTATGTATACGAGAACGACCTATGGGCCTTATACAATGCTGTAGTCAGCTATAGGACCAGCAAGGCTGAACTGATGTGTCAGCCATTCATGAAACTTCCTCAGAAAAAGTTTGTTCACTGCTACATTACTCCTACCATTTAATCTACATTACTGCTACCATTTAATTTATGTATCTATCTTCTCTATGGATGATGTGCTCCGGATGTTTCAGCCTCTTTGGCGTCAGCTATTGCTGACTGTGTCTGTCATTCTTCGCCCTTCTATTTCTCTAACTTTTTGTTTCATTTTTCTATTTTTCTCCCTCTCTCTTTCTCTCTCTCTCTCTCTCTGTGTTTCTCTGTTTCTTGTTTGCTTTCTAAACCTTTTTCAAGAGGTATCTGACGGAGGTCTGTAAAAATAATAATTTTACAATTGTAAAATAATTAATTTAATGTATGGATTTACTTATTTAGAACCTAAAGATCTTAGCGCTTCCTCTCCAAATGGTTGAAAAAGTCTTGGAATATAAGTATTTTAAGTCTAGTGTGAGTTGAAAACTCCTGAGTTCTCATTTTCTAGTTGAGTGACTGTTTTATAGCATTCTCTGAATGGTAAGGCTGTTAGTGCTGTAACAGCGAATATTTGTAAGAATAAGTTGGATTATATCATTATGCTTGATTAGGGAATGAAATAAGCTTTGTGCTACTACATAAATATGCTATAAGAAAAGGCATCATAGAGGATGATAGCAGTTTTGATCAATTCTGGTAAACATATTAGTGTTAGTGTTATTATTATTATTATTATTATTATATACTAACATTTAGTGCATATGAGCTCTACTTCAGCAGATGTGTTGCCAATAGCTTTGAGAAATTCCAAGACATTGTCATATTTTTTGTCAATTGATTAATGTATACGAATGGATAATATCCATTCGTATCCCGACCCTGGTTAAACTGGGATTTAAGGGAAGATGATGATAATTAATGTACTTTACAATTAATGTACTTTACCTGTCTAGTTTTGTATTGTTCTTCATTTAGCCATTGTTTATTCTCTTAGCAAATCCACGGCAGACTACTATAAGAGAATCAAGAATCCTCTTGCACTGCACTCCATCTGGAAGAAACTCCGTGTATGTTCAGTCTGCTGATTAGTCTGCGAGCGTTGTTGTGTATGTGTGGATGTGTGTGTGTATGCGTGGGTGTTCATGTGTGTGCATGTGTATGCATGGGTGTTCATGTGTGTGCGTGGGTGTGCATATATATTGCTGCGTGTTCACGTGTATGCGTGGATGTTCGTGTGTACGCATGGGTGTGCGGTATGGCTGTGTTTTTAATTATTCATTATTGTAATTTTTCTGCCAGTGTATTGGCAGAAAAATTAAACAGTATATTTTAATCAAACAATATATAATTCGGCATGTTATTTGTGTTTTCTATTGTTCTATTTAATTATGACCTTCAATTTCTTTGCTCATTAAACTCTGCTTGTTTTTCTCCTCTTAGCATTTTATTTATTCTAAGCAACACTTAAAATAGGCTAATAATAATTTTATCAAATGCTGACAATTATAAGTATTTTAATTCATCCCATGCTCTGGATAATATGGATATAGTAATTTTCCTCTGACCTGCAACTTTAGAGCCAGTATATGTTCCATATATTTAGTAGTATATGTTCCATGTATTTAGTAGTATATAATTCCATGTATTTAGCAGTACTCCATGTACATGTAATTAGTAGTATATACTCCATGTAATTAGTAGTATATACTCCATGTAATTAGTAGTATATACTCCATGTATTTAGTAGTATGTACTCCATGTATTTAATAGTTTATGTTCCATGTATTTAGTAGAATATATTCCTTGTATTTAGTAGTATATGTTCAATGTATTTAGTAGTATATGTTCCATGTATTTAGTAGTGTATGTTCCATGTATTTAGTAGTGTATGTTCCATGTATTTAGTAGTATATATTATTATTATTATTTTTTTAATTTAAAGAATTAAAACTGGTCTACAAAGACCAACCATTAATTTTGTCTGAACAGTCTAACAAGTACACATAACTAAAAATAATCCACTGACTACATTTAGATTTTACAACTTTAAGATAAATCTAAACTTGTGGCTTTATAAGGCATAAATAATTAATAATTATAATAGCAAATTGCTGTACTAGACCAGTACTTGGACCATTCAAATTAATTGATTTGATATCAAATAATTCAATTCAATATTAATTTATTCTAGATTAATTATTAATTTGATTAAATCACGAAATTCGTTCTAATTTTTGATTAAACTAATTCGAAGGGTTTCGTCCTCTTCAGTCTGCGCACACGATGTCGTTGATTAAGTAGTCTAAGAGCTTGAGGATTGATGTGACGACTGAGCCGATCTTGATGTCTTGATGCCGCCTTTCTTATTTCTTCTGCTACCAGAGTTATTTTCAGATCACGATGAATATCAGCATTTCTGATGTACCACGGAGCATTTACAATGTTTCTTAAGACCTTATTCTGGAACGTTTGTATGATTTTGGTATTTGATGATTTCGTGCAGCCCCACATTTGACATCCATAAAGCCAGACTGGCTTCAGAACCTGACAATAAATTATAAGTTTATTATTTACCGAAAGTTTAGAATTTCTCCCAATGAGCCAGTAATACTGCCTATATTTGAGGTTGAGCTCATTTCTTTTCTTCTTGACATGCACTTTCCATCTCAACTTACTATCTAAATTCATGCCAAGGTATTTAGCACTATTTTCGTAGGGAACAACAGTACCATTGATAGCTAGCCTTTGCGGATTCTTCATTCTTTTGTTCGTGACGTTTACGTGAACAGACTTTTGTTCATTTAACTTTATCTTCCAAGATTTAGTCCACTCTAGAAATGTATTACATGCTGCTTGTGCTCTGGTCGTCGATGTGGCGAGATCCTTGCCAGTTGCGATTATTGCTGTATCATCTGCAAATGTGGCCATAGTAACTCCTCTCATAACTGGAATATCGCAAGTGTAGAGCAGGTAAAGGATTGGTCCAATCACGCTTCCCTGTGGAACGCCTGCATGTATTCCTTTGAGATCAGAATATTCATCGTCATATTTAACTCTATATGATCTATTCGAGATATAAGATGTTAATATCTCTGTATACTGTTGTGGCAACTGCTGGTTGAGTTTATATACCAGGCCTTCATGCCAAACTTTATCAAAAGCAGCAGCTACATCTAGGAATAATGCCATACAGACTTCCTTTTTCTCTAATGCATTCTCGATAACGATACAGTTATTCGATGTACCTGTTCTATTGTAGAATGCTTTTGTCTAAATCTAGCAGTATATGTTCAATGTATTTAGTAGTATATGTTCAATGTATTTAGTAGTATATGTTCCATGTATTTAGTAGTGTATGTTCCATGTATTTAGTAGTGTATGTTCCATGTATTTAGTAGTGTATGTTCCATGTATTTAGTAGTATATGTTCAATGTATTTAGTAGTATATGTTCCATGTATTTAATTCTTATCTCCATGAAGCAGCCTGTCCATGACATCAGACTGCAAAGAACCACAATTTGTTTTTGCTGAGCAGTGATGCATTTAAACGTTATGTTTGGTATTTACTGTACAGGCCGGACAGTATGAGGACGTGGAAGCTCTCGCCAACGACTTTAATCTTGTGTTCGAGAACGCTAAGCTGTACAACTCACCCACCACACAGCTCTATAAGGTTTTCGTCGTAACTATTTACTCGCTGTTATTAGATTCAATATACTAGACTTTTATTATATACTCTGTCACTGGGTCAATGTACAAGTCTTCTTTTATTTACACTGTCTATGGGTCAATGTACTATTTGATTTTTGTTTTTTTGTATATGTTTAGGATGCAGTAGAATTACAATTTGTAATGAGAATGAAGAAACAAGATTTGCTTAAGGCAAAGGTTTGTACGTAGAGACTACAGTTTTTGTTCAAGACTCATTCTGCTCTCCCTACTGGACTCTGCTTATTTTTGTTAAGCAACATTAAGTACTAATGTAAAGTTGTAGATAGTTTTTCTGTTATCATTTAATTTTGTTGTTATAGAATTAAAATGTTTGATATTACGATTTGATTTAATGTGTAGCTGTTTGTTGATAGTAGGAGGGTCATAACGATTATTATAAGAGAATGATATGGTGGTTTATATTTAAAATAAAATTTGGTTCTGTTGATGCATCAATCAAGATTAATTTTAGATTTTGTCAAATGCGTCTGATATTGTTGATCCTCATTTCTCCTTTAGAAATGAGCTATAATATAATTATAGTTCTAAAGTTTTTGCTGCTTTATATTTATAAACATGAAATGTCATTTTACTGTTGCTTTAGTAAGCCAAAACTTTTAAATAATCACCAGACTGTTTTTCTGTAGCTTTTCTCTGAGAAGTTTAAAGTTATTTAATGTTCAGTCTACATATAAAATTAATTAGAAATGAATTAATATAATTAATTAGTTAAATTTGACATTTTTAAATACAGGAAGTGGCAGCAGCTCAAGCTTTGAGGCAGAGATTGCAGCTGCTTTATAAGTCTATGTTTGATTACCAGGTTGGGCCATTTTATTATTTTTTAAGGATTTTAACCTTAGTTAAACTGGGATTAAAGGATTAAAGGGAAGATGCTGATGATGATGACGATGAAACATTTTAGCAAATATCGTGGTATTTGATATCTTTTGCTGTGAATATTATAAATGCCGTGCAAACATTTTATTGTATATTGCTTCTTTCACTGCCGCTGTTGTAAAGTATAGAGAGGCCTTAGCAAGATATACTCCATTAAACATTAAACAATGAAATTAAACTTTTTCAGGTGATTGTTTAGATTTGATTTACTTGTTGGATTGATATTATCCTATTTTATTTTATTTTTCATTTGTTTCTGATAATTGTTGATAATAATTGATGATACCAGGTATTATTACTGGCGTCACTTAATGGATTTAAACATGTGCCAAACTGGTTCAGACTTTAGCCCAAATGAGCAAATGTTGCACAGCAGTGCACGTGTTATGGGTTGTTTTTTCAGTACAACGGCAGAAGGTTGGTGGAGGCATTCTTAACCTTACCATCGCGTGAACTCTACCCAAACTACTATGAATGGATAACGCAGCCGATTGATATGACCATCATTGATAACAAGATCAAAGCTGACATGGTTTGTATCTACTCTGCCTCTAACATCTCTTGTCTACATGTTTGTAGCTCTTGCTTTAATCATCATTGCAGTGGCTCGTCAAGGCGGCGTTATAATTTCTAGCTTTTTAAATTTTGATGTCGAAGTCTTGGAATTTGTATAAATATATAGGTAAATGGGGGTTTTTCTGGGTCAAGATTTAAAACTGTGAACTATGATTGAAACATTGACAACTATGTTGTCCTACAGTACACTAGTCAGGTTTGTTGTGCCTACAGTACACTAGTCAGGTTTGTTGTGCCTACAGTACACTAGTCAGGTTTGTTGTCTTACAGTACACTAGTCAGGTATGTTGTCTTACAGTACACTAGTCAGGTTTGTTGTGCCTACAGTACACTAGTAGGTTTGTTGTGCCTACAGTACACTAGTCAGGTTTGTTGTCTTACAGTACACTAGTCTGGTATGTTGTCTTACAGTACACTAGTCAGGTTTATTGTGCCTACAGTACACTAGTCAGGTTTATTGTGCCTACAGTACACTAGTCAGGTTTGTTTTCCTACAGTACACTAGTCAAGAGCAGCTTGTGGAGGACTTTCAGCTGATGTTCAGAAACTGCAAGCAATGCTATGAGGAGAGCTCACAAGTCTATCAGGACAGTCTGACACTGGAGCAGATCCTACTGGCTAAGATCAGGACCCTACCTCCACTACAGGACGAGCATCTTGTCATACGTCGCTCTAGCAGTCACTCTTCTCTCACCTCTGGGTTTGTCTGCCTCTCTCTCTCTCTATCTCTCATGCGTCACTCCAGCAGTTACTCTTCTCTCACCTCTGGGTTTGTCTGTCTTCCTCTCTCTATATCTCTCATACGTCACTCCAGCAGTCACTCTTCTCTCACCTCTGGGTTTGTCTGTCTTCCTCTCTCTCTCTCTCTCTCTCATACGTCACTCCAGCAGTCACTCTTCTCTCACCTCTGGGTTTGTCTGTCTGATGGTATGGTGTGGGAAAGAGAGGACTGGAGAAAGTCTATTCGTATCCCGACCCTGGTTAAACTGGGATTTAAGGGAAGATGATGATGATGATGAATTTTATATGTCGATTTACAGTGTACGCAAGGGCTACGTAAGCTCTCTCTCCGCTAAGCTACAGGAGCTGTATGACTCAGTGGACGACTATATTGACTTCTATGGGCGGACTCCATCGACGCTGTTCGCTAAACATCCTTCTAAAGAGGTTACATCTGATATTACATATCCTCCACCCTGTCTCATATTAGTTCTAACTTTTCAAATTTGTTTCATCAATCGAGTACACAGAGCTTAGATCAAATTTCATCTTAAAATGTTTTTATGTTTTTTATGGTGCTGAACTGTGTTGTTTTATACTTAATCTTATTGGTACTAGATTGAAGTAAATTTAGAAATTCAGCCATTATTGTTCTGGCCAATTCTGTAACATATTCAGAACTTGAATATTGCAACTCACTGTAATATGGTTGACATTTTCTTCTCATTTACTTAAACAACATTTCCTGAATGCTGTTGCACGTGTTGTTAGCTGGTTTTCAAGATTTCAGCCGTATTCTTTACAATACTCAACAATCTTGACTGGTTCACCTTGATTCAAAAAACTATGCACTAATTGCTCTACTAAAGTTCAAATTATACTAATCCGGCTGTCGTTTGATCGCCTGAATATGCACCATTTCAAATCTCTTATTATCTTCAACAGGTACTGTTGCGAATCGTTTCGGAGAATCGGTTTGTAATGACTTGTGATGGGTCATCCTTGGAGTCATCCTTGTGTGTGAAAACAGACTTTAAAACGTTATAAATATTAAATTTATGTTACATTTTCGTAGGACTTGCCGCAGTATCACGAGGCAATAGAAGAGCCGATGGATTTAGACATAATCTACGAGAAGATGAGCACGGACAAGTATCGGTCGTTAGACGACATGATCTCCGACATCTCGTTGATGTGCGACAATGCTTGCAGGTTCTACGAGCCAAAGACACGCGTCTACAACGTATGCCCTCTACTTGTTGTTACTGTAGTAGTATTGGTGTAGTAAAGGAAATGATATGCAGATTTGTAAAAGTGAATAGAGTGATATCGATATACTAAGAATTACTGTAGTTAATTGTAATTATTTACTATCATTAAATTATTAAAAATTATAATATTATATTATAAAACTATTAATTGCCACAAAACTTAAACGAATGGATTATAAAGTCTATTCGTATCCTGACCCTGGTTAAACTGGGATTTAAGGGACGATGATGATGATGATGATGATGATGATTATATTATAAAACTATAATAGCGTGATGACTTTAGGGGTACTTCAAATAACATTTAAGATTTAATTACCTCTAGTATTGTGGGCATTGTGTAGAACAATTGGACTTTTACTTGCTTTTGCCTCTGTTTATACTTAATGTGTGAAATATTATGTGATCATACAGTTTACTATTTAGACCATTAGTTTATTTTCGTGTGATTTGTTATGATAATAAGTGATATCACTTTTTTTTATAATTATTGAGCCAATGAATTTAGCTGATGTATTCATGTTAATTTTACCGTAATTAAACATAAAACATAACATAACGGCACACTGTGTCAGGAAGCACGGCTGCTTGTTTAAGGCCTATTTCCTCCTTCCTCTCCATGGTTATTAGTAATCATTGCCTTTTGATGGCGCATCAGTTGCAGCCGGCACAGATTTAAGAATAACCTTCTATCATCCTGGGACTTTTTTTCAACGCTATCAACACTAGGTCTTCCATGATAGTCACCTAACCATGGCCGACTTAGCTTAACTTTGATTATTGGCGCGCAACTAAACCAAGTGCTCTAAATCCCGCCATAATTACATGACTACATATCTTTTATCGAGGTCATGAATATATTATATTTAAATTTACTGTGTAAAGTTATTGTTTTAATTAAATCTATTTATTTTACTATTTTGTGTCTGAATGAAACAATTTTTAAGGATGTCTGGAAAATCCTTGCCATGATATGATTTTTGTACGAATGATTGTAGGGAGCCTTATCATTGCTACGTCTGGCTCTGAAGAAGAGGGAGGAGTTAACTAGTGAAGATGACCTACCTCCAGAGCATCCTGACGTAAACCCATTGGTCCACGAGCTGCTCGTTAATCTATTTGACTCCACCTACTATCACACTGTATGAAATATCTTAATTTTATATGTATACTAGATAGAACCTACTTTGTCGTATTTAAAAGAACTCACTTGAGAAATACGAAGACAATGAGAAACAGCCCCAGTCGATATAATTGTCCATTTGAGCCTGTGACATTTTGGTGTAATAAATCAGTATTTTTTTGAGAGAATGAATTGACTAAGCTGATATGGTACCTATTACAATGAAGGTGTAGTGAAGACTTGCGAAAATGTTCTTTAAAGACAACTGTTGTTTAATGATGCCAAATTATACGCCTATTAAATGTTAATATTGTGAAATAGTAATCCATTGTGATATCTATTCATTTCAATATCTGGTATTTAAATTGTTAAGTAATTTAGTTCATTAGCAATTTACTGGCCCTATCTAGTCAGCTTGCCCGAAGATCAAGTAGTCCAGAGTTAAATTCTCTTCAATCAGGTATGGAATTTTTTTTACATTACCTGCCTCTCTATACTCTGAATTATTTTGTCTATCATATAGCAGACATGAAAAAATAATTTTAAAATTATTTATTGGATCTCGCTTATGGTAAGGCAATTATTCTGTGCCATGATATTGGCAATGAAGTAGTTGTGCTAAAGCATTTTTGCTAATATTTTTACAATCAATAGTTGTGGATAAAAAAAAGAAGTAAACACGCATTATAGTGAAATGATCAACTGTGTTCATATCTATCACTTTTTATCACCACGTGTTTAAACCGTTAGGCAATTTGTTCCATTTTCCGTGTAACCAGTCCAGTGAATGTCCGAGATTTTACTCTCAGATCAGCGCGGCTGGGATTCGAACCCACGAGGGTTCAATTCACCTCAGGATCTGTCATTTAAAACTTCATGACGTTACCCCTACGCTATTAAGACATTCTGATACTGTTACGGATACTGTTTATTGTGCACATAATATGTTGATACAGATACTGTTTATTGTGCACATATTGATACTGGTTAAAGATTTCATTAAGTAGCATTGATTATATGTAATTGTTGTTTGGTTTTTAGAAAATATGTATAATTGGTATCACTGTTTCGGCTCATTTAGGATGAAGATGGCAGGTATTACAGTGACAGTTTAATGGAGTTACCAAAACGTATAGAGGTCAAGGCTGATGACAACAGCAACAGCAAGAAGACTACTTCCAAGTTAGTGTATTGTATTCTATACTACTTGCTATCACGCCTTTTAATATTCACTTATATTTATCTTTTGTATAGATCTGGTTTTAGCACTCCCTTATTGAAATTGTAATGCACTGGCAGTTGGATTTGTATGTAAAAATTAGTGAAATAATAAAACCATTTAGGTAGAAAATGAACTAAATTGATAGAGTATTTGCTTAAGTTCTGGATTGTTAATTTGATAACTGGACTTTTGTTTATCTTTTTAAAAAGCCAGTTAACGGCAACCGTCTGTTATATCTAAATATTTTCTGTCGATGTATTGAAGAAAGAGTTAATACATATATGGATAAACTTTTGATGATTTATGGTTAATTGAGTAATTACATTTGCAATTTTTATACTCTGTTTTCTTTACCGCTGATTGCTTAAATGATTGTATTATGCTAATAACAGATTAGCGATGGACAATATTAGTTAATCTTTATGACTGAATAGATTTTATAACATCTGAGGTTTTATGGATTTTTTGTCGTAGTTTAAACACTAAAGTCGTCGGGTTTTCAATAGTCGTACATTAGCAACTCCGCTGTTCTACGTGTATAAGTAATGCGTAGTCTTACTATGCCTTATATTTTACTTGTAGGCAAAATAAAAATTGGTTTGATTTTGTGATCGATTGATTTATGCCGTTTTTAATTAAACTTAGGATTGCGCCATCCCTAGTGAGGATAAGATGCCTTCTAGAAAGGGTGAGTGTATTGTCTCTATTCTTATCATTGCTTTGTATGTAACTTTTTTCCTTTCTAGACCCTTTCAAGACCATTAACTTATATATATATATATATATATATATGTATATATATATATATATAAAGTTAAATGGTCTTGAAACTTATATATATATATATATATATATATATATATATATATATATATATATATAAACATTATTTATGTATCAGTACTTTTTCTTCTATGTGAACTTTCTCCAACGTGTATCTTATTCTGTTGTTGTGTCAATGTATAGTCCATATATAGAATAGTTATATTATTTATCAGAGTTGAACTTGACCATGATTGGAACCTATGATCGCTTGCTTGTAGGGTAAAGATTTCAATCAATCAATATCAACAGGAATTTAATGTCTGGTTCCTCTCCATAAGGCAATTTCAGGGACATTCAGGGTCAGGGATTTACGGAGTAGGCCGTCAAATTGGTACATACTAAGATTGTCATTGAAAACCCACTAGTATCTATGATTTATGTCTCTGCTGGGAATATTTAAGGTGATACACAGATTTCAGGTGATGTTTATGTTGTTAAGAATTTAAATTTTATACTTATATATACAACATTTATATAAACATCATTACGATAATATCATATTGTATCACGTTGATGCTTTTTTGCAGAAGGTCTTAATAGCGTAGGGGTAACGTCATGAAGCTTAAATAACAGATCCTGAGGTGAATTGAACCTTCGTGGGTTCGAATCCCAGCCGCGCTGATCTGAGAGTAAAATCTCGGACATTCACTGGACTGGTTATACGGAAAATGGACTAAATTTCCCAACGGTTTAAACATGTGGTATTAAAAGTGATAGATATCAATATAGTTGATCGTTTCACTATAGTGTGTGTTTACTTACTTTACTTGTGCTATGTTTAAGGGGATATATAAGAGACTCGACAGGTTTCAGGCGGACATGTTTGAAGTGTTTGATTTCGCTCGACAAGTCAGTTCACTCAAGTCTCAGGTAGAATCATTTTCCTGCTCATTATAAAGTAGTCTCTAAAGTAGATTAGCCTTGATGCGCTTGCTTGAGTCTTTGATTAGTTTCTAAATAAAACGTTTATTTAGTTATTGTTCTCTATAGAAATCATGAAAGAACTCTGTGTGTACGAATTGTCTAAACACACATTATAGTGAAATGATCAACTATGTTGATGTCTATCACTTTTACTACCACATTTTAAACTGTTAGCCAATTTAGGCTGTGTTCCGTATAACCAGTCCAGTGAGTGTCTGAGATTCTACACACATATCGGCGCGGATGGGATTCGAACCCACAAGGGTTCAATTCACCTCAGGAAACTTATCTGCTTGTACATGTGAGTATGGCTGAGCCAGTGGCTTGTTGGCAAGTTGATCGATAGAGGATCTCTAGGTGCAGGTTTCATATCCAATGCTCACCCCGTCACCGACATGCTATTGAGCAGGTAATTGACCTTAAACTTGGCTTTGAATTTTCTGTATATAGACTTTGCATGTATGTTTTACCTATTGATGGTTGAGTTGATGACAATTTGTCTAACATGCCAAAGGCCACAACCAGTGAGAAGCTCGGTGGGACATTTGTTATACGTAAACCGACGTTTTATTAGCTTTATAGATTTTTATGTGTTTCTAACTTTCTATATCTATATCTGATGTGTCTCTGTATGTGTGGAGTATTGTATATACTATGCTTGTTTTATGCGTAGCTTATGCGTGTTGTATGCATAGCCTTTGTGTCTGTAGTAAAGAGTATGTGTAGCCTATGTGTGTGTGGCATGCATAGCCTATGTGTCTGTGTAGTATAGAGTATGTGTAGCTGTATGTGTGTATGTGTCACAGGTGTACGAGGACTCTGTGGCGCTGCAGATGTTTTACATAAAACGACGTGACGAGTTGTGTCACTCAGGTCAGGTGCTATTTAGCCCCGCCCTCACTGGCGCAGGGGAGGAGTCGGCTGTGAGTGACAGGTTATAGAGATCTTCATTTAGTAGTTCTGCTGTATAATAATTATAGGTAGATTGTAGATTGATTGATCTAATGCAGATTGTTGATTGATTTATGTGATGTAGATTGTTGATTGATTGATCTAATGTAGATTGTTGATTGATTGATCTAATGTAGATTGTTGGTTGATTAATGTAATGTAGATTGTTGATTGATTGATCTAATGTGGATTGTTGATTGATTGATGTGATGTAGATTGTTGATTGATTGATCTGATGTAGATTGTAGATTGATTGATCTGATGTAAATTGTTGATTAATTGATCTGATGTTGATTGATTGATCTGATGTAGATTGTAGATTGATTGATGTGATGTAGATTGTTGATTGATTGATCTGATGTAAATTGTTGATTAATTGATCTGATGTTGATTGATTGATCTGATGTAGATTGTAGATTGATTGATCTGATGTAGATTGTTGATTAATTGATCTGATGTTGATTGATTGATCTGATGTAGATTGAGGGAGGCTAGAGCGGTGAAGGAGTTGGAGGAGGAGGAGGAGAGACGGAGGAACTCGGAGTTGGAGGCTCAGCTGGATGAGTTCACTGGAGAGATTATAGATAAATCCGCTGTCAGTATCCTCACTACCTGATCTTTACAACTTTAAACTTTTTCTGCCCAATATTTGTACCAAAACATATATTGATTAAAATGTGCATATATATTTTATATACGTGTATATACACATGTATGTATGTATATATATATATATATATATATACACTATGAGTCATAAAAAACATGCTTTATTTCGTCCACAACTTTGACACTTGCGAACTGATTTTGAAAATATTTTCAGAATTATAAAGAAGAAAAAAGTATCTTAAATCTAGTGATGCAACATCGAGCGTATCAGAAGAAAATAAATAACGTGGACGAGTTGAAGCAACGCCTGGTTAACGTTTGGCTAGACATGCAGCAATTTGTCATTGACAACGCAATAGATTAGTGGCGCAAGCGTCTCAGAGCTTGTATTCGCGCTAAATGAGGACATTTTTAGCATATGCTTTGACAGTTGACAGTAGCTGTATAACACTGTTTGTTTCGTTGTTAGTTAAATCGTGGATTTGTAAACATTCTGTAGCGATTGATTTACTTAAACGGAATATTATCAGTCGCGCATATTTTCAAAGCAAAAATAATAATTAGCCGAGTCACTAACGTTATGTTATAGCAAATGTTATCCTGGTTATACCTATGCACGAAGTTAAAAAATTGGTTCACTAATACCAAAGTTATGGGCGAGAGACTGTGCACATGTTTTTGTTGTTTTTTTTGACTCACAGTGTGCACATATTTGATTCGTCGAATAATGATTTACAGATTTACTTATTGTAAGGTGGAAAATAAAAAATATAAAAACTAATTATATCTGCAATAGTAGAAAAGATAATTACAATTTTCTTAAGAAATACATCCTTAATAGGAAAGTATAATTATTGAAATGATAAAGACACTGTCTTTGTAATTATAATCACTTCTTTAGTAGAAGTATGGGCTTTGAATCTGTAATGTTAAAGTAGTACACTAGAGATTGAGAGAGAGAGAGAGAAACAAACACAGAGAGAAAGCATAAGAGAGAGAGTAAGCATAAAAGAGAGCGAGCATAAGAGAGAGAGAGAGAGAGAGTCGGACAACGAGAGATATTTTGATTGATTAATAATAATTATATAACTAGGTGACTGATTGATCGGTCATTATATTGAAGGAATGATTGACTGATTAATTGGTTGTTTTAGAAGCCTACACCTACAGCTGAAGCTATTGAGTGGCAGGGTGTGGTTTACTTTCTCGGCGATTTCATCTACATTAATACCAAGTAAGTTCAGATTTCATTACGGCAATGTTTTGTATGTTTTTTGTGATCTTTTCTTTTATATTAGCATTTTCTTGATTCTCAATACTTTGGTCACTGGAATTGTTGCTTTTATTTGTTCTCTAATATTTGCTTCTTCGAGATTGCTAGATTGTTAACAGCTGAACAGAGATTTAAGATTTAAAATTAGATTAAACATGCTTATATGTAAGATTTAAGATTTTCATAAGATTCTACATTGTACTCACGCTATACTTTCAGGTTCTGTTTCAACATGATCCCATCAATTGATCCACAGTGTTTCAATATGATCCCATCAATTGATCCACAGTGTTTCAACATGATCCCATCAATTGATCCACAGTGTTTCAACATGATCCCATCAATTGATCCACAGTGTTTCAGCATGATCCCATCAATTGATCCACAGTGTTTCAACATGATCCCATCAATTGATCCATAGTGTATCATTATGATCCCATCAATTGATCCACATTGTATCATCATGGTAATTGCACTTTGCTTCTGCTTGTCGGCTGTATCATTGGGTGGCTGAGTTGGTAGCACGCGTACCTGATACGCAAGAGACCATGGATTCGAAACTCTGTCAGACCATTCTGTACTGTCTCTCTTTCTCTATTCGGTGCACTGCCAAGTGGCAGGTTCAAGGTACATATTCTTACTCAAAGTCTGCTTTCTCGCTCCGTAAGAGTACTCCTTAGATCTTCGCAAAGTCTATGCCTTATTCATACCTTACGTAGCCTATATCGTGGGAAAAGTATGGCTTCTGAGGTGGTTTCCCATTGCCTTTCGTACTGTAGCAGACATAAAATATAGAATTATAGCTATATTGTTTCTTATTTAATTTTGACGTGCAGCGCTACGACAGAGTCGAGCAGCGCGGCGGACCGCGCTCAGTGCCAGATCATGTGCGTAGAGAGCTTGTACAAGAACGACGAGACAGACTGCTTCTGTGTGTATGGCTGTCTCTTTCTCAGGCCTAATCAAACCTGCCATCCACCTACTAGAAAGTTCCTCGACAGGGTCTGCGCTAGTTCTGTAGAATTATAAGATTATTTGATAGTGGAAATATAGTGGCTGAACGAGTTTAGTATTGGTTGAGTTTTGCGTCCTGATCGATTTCTATTTTTGTGTCGTTCAATCCTACGATGTAATTTTACTGATTTTGCTTTGAATTTGTTAAACTGTGAATAGAATTAATAAGCTTAGGCATTTATAGTTAAAGTGTCAGCGCCTTAGACCTGTTGAAGTCTGTAATACTATTATAATTAGACAGTGATATAATGAAATCTAATTGAAGCAATTCTGTCGCAGTGTCACCGTCAGTGATCAGTCTTCGAGACTACTTAACACGTTCCTGACATGTTTTAAAAGTCTCTTCCATCGTTAATCATATCTTTGCTGTCGATAGCGTCAATTGGCTGCTATGCAGCAGGTGCATGATTGGCCCTCCTAGGGCCCATTAGTTGTCTGAACTGAACTTTTTCCTTCGCAGTAAATACTCTACCTAAACCTTTGCGCCATGTCCTGTCCCAATGTTCTACTTTGTTTTGTAACATGTATTGTTTTTAGCTGTGCAGTACACGATTTTAGAGACTGCTTTTCAAGTTGCATTATTGTTTTAGGCCTTTCCATACACGGTGTCAAATAGCAGTTAGCTAGCTACGAAGTATTAATTAGATAGAGGCAGTGTCCTGGTAGCTATGTACTTATTGTGGGACCGTATTAACTCTCCTCAAGTGTTAACACAGGGAATAGACCCACTGGACGTTCTTGACATAGGTCATTAGACCGTTTGATGAAGCAATAATATCTAATAACGAATTGAAAGTGTACATGCTGCTAAGCACTACAGTCTGCGAGAATGTGTAAATATGCAAATAAAAAGATTAATTGAGTGAGACTAGTAGTAGATTGATTGAGACTAGTAGTAGATTGATTGAGACTAGTAGTAGATTGATTGAGACTAGTAGTAGATTGAATAAGACTAGTAGTTAATTGATTGAGACTAGTAGTTGATTGATTGAGACTAGTAGTAGATTGATTGAGACTAGTAGTTGATTGATTGAGACTAGTAGTTGATTGATTGATTCATTTGTAGGAGGTATTTAGGGGTACATTGTCTGAGAGTTACCCACTAGTCTGTGTGGTTGGTAAATGCTTCGTTCTGGGCGTGAGAGAGTACTTCAATTATAAACCTGAGGTAATGTTTTGATGGCACTATTTCTCTCTCGCTCTCTCTCTCTCTCTCTCTCTCTCTCTCAAGAGAATCACTGTACTTATTATTGGTCTATCTATCTCTGTAGTTCTATCTTGCACACTTTTCATTTTTTTCACTGTTTTTCTTCTTTACACTATTCTTTTGCACACGAGGGCCCTATCGGCTCTCTCGTTGATTGGCTCTGTATCTATTTTCTATTGTATTTCTATTGTGTTACTGTCTTGTGTCATTTCAGATGACCTGTGACATTTTACTTCATCTCGTTGTGTTTGATATCTGATAGACACATCAAACAAAAACTTGGCCAACTTGTGCTAGTAACAGTCTATTTAATCCTCCTGGGTTGTTCACGTTATGGCTTCGACTCATGCTCAGACCCATGTCTTATAGATGTTCTTATCGATTGAATGATAGATATACTAACTGATTGATTTATTACTGACTTATTGTTTTACTGATTTCTAGATATATTGACTGTTTGCTATTTTCGTGTATGTGTGGATGCACGCAGGGTGTTGAAGATGACGAGATATATGTGTGTGAAAGCAGTTACTCGCCGAAATACAAGACATTCAAGAAAATCAGAGTATGTACCTAATGATTGGTCTTCTGTGAGATATTGTACCTTAGTGTTTGAATGCTTAATCCATTCATGGTGCCACAGTATTTCTGAAAAAATCTGTTTCATTTGAACATTGAGGAGCTGTTGTTGTTGTATTTTTTAGAATTGCCATGTCTAATAAAAAAATTGTATTTTTATGTCTATATGCTAGAGCTTAATGCTAACTTATTTCTAGTTGCCAGAAATGGAAACTATTAATACAATTTTTTGATTTATTATGAATGTGGCTTAACCAGAGTTAATTTGCTAAGTTATCCCTAATCTCTAGCATGCGAGAGAGAGGGAGAGACACATAGTGCATAATGCCTCGATATTTGTATATCTTGGGATGTTACTAATCATTATCATCTTCCCTTTAATCCCAATTTAACTGGGGTCAGGATTTTAACTTTTCTTCTATTTTTTTAGAAAAGTTTCCTATTAAAATTAAATAAGAAAATTATCTTAGAGTATTACTATATTTTATTATAATATATAATGCATTAATACCACAAATTTTGCTTATTCTATATGTGGTTTAGCTAGACTTAAGCGCTCACATGCGGTTGGTTGCCAGAGAACGACCTCTAATACCTCTGCGCGTATCATCAGTACCGGCTGATAGGGTTTGGTCGGGTGCAGAACAGAGACTTTATCCTGATGAACTAAGCGCTGATGTACTTCACCCAGCACGTGTTGTTGTTATCATAGAGGGGCTGCCGGGGGCGGAGCCAGACTGTACATACTACGAACAGCTCAACTACAGGTCACTCTGGATCAAACTAGGTCAGTATATATATATATAGGTCAAATAACTAGGTCACCTTGTATATATATATATAGGTCATATAATTAGGTCTGTTGATATATGGGTCATATAACAAGGTCTGTAGATACACAGGTCAAATAATTAGATCTGTAGATATATAGGTCATATAATCAGGTCTGTAGATATATAGGTCATATAACTAGGTCAGTAGATTTATAGGTCGTATAACTAGGTCTGTAGATATTTAGGTCATATAACTAGGTCTGTAGATATATAGGTCAAATAACTAGGTCAGTAGATTTATATGTCATATAACTAGGTCTGTAGATATATAGGTCGTATAACTAGGTCTGTAGATATATAGGTCATATAACTGGGTCACTATGTATAGGTCATATAACTAGGTCACTGTCTATATAGGTCATATAACTAGGTCTGTAGATATATAGGTCATATAACTAGGTCTGTAGATATAGGTCATATGACTAGGTCTGTAGTTATATAGGTCATATAACTAGGTCTGTAGACATATAGGTCATATAACTAGGCCTGTAGATATATAGGTCACATAACTAGGTCACTGTGTTCGCAATGCTATTTCACAATAAACGTGCATGTAGATTGATATGGTAGTAACTCGTATGCAGTGACCTATTGCGTAGCTCTGCATATTAGTGCACTAATATTATAATTGCACGCTAAATTCAATTATGTAGACAATAAGCCAAAGTGTTGCAATTATAGGAAACGACACGTAAGCTATTAATATTGTAAATATTCCTAGTAATTTTAACTAGCTTATAACTTCAATAAACTAATAAACTTGTGATTTATTTGTTAGTTTTTCAAATTATAATTAAAGCTCACGTATAATTTATATCTTATTGCCACCCTGGGTCGCCTAAACGAGAGAGCCAACCCTACCCGTTGAACTAAAACTGTCTCGATGTTGTCGTAGACAGCATTAGTGCGCTAATCTAGTTGTTGTGGCTAGGTATACATTATTGCCTTCCTAATATTATTTTTTGCATTTGGTGGGCAACAGTGTCACAAATAGATTATGTAAAATTTCACTGGGTTTTATTATCAGTATTGTAATTGATGAAAGCATGGTCTATTTGTGATATCATAATCTATTTAATCACACATAGCTTCGTCATAAAACAGATTTTTAGATATTTTCTTATCTATTGACTTGATTGCTTTATTGATGCTATGTGCATACGTGTGTAGGTGACTGTGTGTATGTTAAATCTGCCGATAAAACAGAATCACCGCTGATAGCTTCTGTCGACAAATTATGGACTGACTCCAAGTAAATATTCTAATATACTGAAGCATGTTCTTTACTTCTCTTTCTTTCCATCTTCTTGTCTTCACTCTATTTTCTTACTACTAACTTCATCTTTGTGTAACTTTGCATTTCCTGGTTTAGTTTTTACGAAGTACATCACGCCATTGATCTTGTGCTGGTGTGAAGTAAATGATTGATGTTACTGTTTGATTGAATAATTAATTGATTGATTGATTTGTAGTAAATTAAACGAATGGAAAATCTCAAATAGGGGATTGACTGATCATGGATGATATTATGTAAGACAGAGAGGATTTGAGACAGTCTGTTCGTATCCTGACCCTAGTTAAACTGGTATTCAAGGGAAGATGATGATGATGTGTATTTTTAGCAGAATGCCGTTCAGATATACTGATAATTATCTTTATTAGCAATACGGTGCTCCCAATGTATATATGTAATAACTAATTAATTGATAAATAAATTAAATAAAGCAATGCTAAGGTTAACGTCAGTTTCCTCACTCGAAAGCGATGTCAATGACGGTGCGAGCTCAGGATTTGAACCCCGCACATACTGATCCGCGGTCGAGTATCTTACCGACTTCACTAATGGCGCCAGCTAACAAACTACATCATGCCATTGATCATGTACTGGTGTGAACTGAATTTAAACTGAAAGATCTTGAACTTAAATTTAAACTAATGTGGACTGATGTTATTGTTTGACTGAATAATTGATTTATAGATTGATTTGTAGTAACGAGGCGTTCCTGAGAGGTCCGTTGTATCACAGAGCGGCAATCAATCAATCAATAATCAATAAGTAATAAATAATTGGTTTATTATTAAATCAATCAATCAATAAATAATTGGTAATCAATCAATCAATAATTAATCGATTGATTGATTTGTAGTAACGAGGCATTCCTGAGAGGTCCGTTGTATCACAGAGCGGCAATCAATCAATCAATAATCAATAAATAATAAATAATTGGTTTATTATTAAATCAATCAATCAATAAATAATTGGTAATCAATCAATAATTAATCGATTGATTGATTTGTAGTAACGAGGCGTTCCTGAGAGGTCCGTTGTATCGCAGACCCGCGCAGGTGACGCACAGACCCACGCAGCTCTTCTACAGCGCGGAGGTTCTGCGCAGCTCTGAGGAGATCACTCTGCCCGTGTCACGTGTCGTGGGTCGCTGTGTCGTCATGTCGCACAAAGAGTTCTGTACGCGCCGGGTCACAGAGGTCAGGCCACACGACGTCTTCCTCTGTGAATCCGTCTATCTCGAGTCCGATCAGCTCATCGAAACATTCAGCCGAGAGCTGGAGGTAGGGTCGATATTTAGATTTAGCCATTACTCGTATTACTGTCGATCTCGTCTTTAGATTTAGCCATTATTCGTGTTACTGTCGATCTTTAGATTTAGTCATTACTCGTATTACTGTCGATCTCCTCTTTAGATTTAGCCATTACTTGTAGGAAGCCTTAGATGATGTTTAATACTATGCCTGCACTTTATATGTGCATTTCGAATATCTTAGTCGTTGGTCAACTGATGTGGTAAAGGTAAGAATATGGTTCAAGTCTTGATTAGAATGCCCTGGCTGTACCTTTAATATGAAACTATTTAGTATATAGCTTTTTAGTTTTTTATACGCTTCAATTTTTTTGTATTTGTGTTTGTATTTTTAGTATTTGCAGAAAGTCACTCCATCGTGTAATGTATGTGAGGATGAGATCTACTTCTTTAAGAAACCCCTACAACCTCTCAAGGTAATGACCTATTACAAAACATGTACACTCAAACTTACGCTCAAAGAGAGTTTAAGAGATTAAAGCAGTGAAGTTAAGCTTTGAACTTTTCACTTGTAAAAGAGGTTATTTCAGAAGTTATTGCAATCTAATAGATACAGCTAAGTGAGAACATCCTATATATTATATTATTATGATATTTATTTTATACCGTTGTATATATGCTTGCTATTACTATCAGTCATTGTCTGTCATTTGTGATAATGTGAATGATTCAATAAATTTGATATTTGATTAATAAATTCACAATTTTAATTTTTCATTCACCAATTTAATAAATTTGTTTGGCAATTAATGAATTATGAAATGTGTTGTTGTGTTTTACCTAATATTCAAGAGAGGACCTTTACACATCGACTCTATGTAATAAATAGTAGAAATGCAGTTCTCTACACTATTAATTATGGATTGTGGAGTGATTGATTATAATTATTAGGCATGGATTGTGGAACGATTGATTGATCGATTGATTGGCTGTCTGACTGACGGAAGAAAGTTTGATTGATTGAACGACAGCGAGCCTCGCCACAGTTACTACAGCTGCTGCAGGTGAAGGGAGGAGAGAAGAAGAAAGGACAGAAGGAGGCGGAGTCTGTGAGGGAGGAGGAGCCAGCCATGCAGAAAGTTGTCAAGAAGAGAGGCAGGAAACCTCTCAGCCAGGTGTGAATAATTAATAATTATTAATTTATTAATTAATAATTAATTATTAAACCTCTTAGTCAGGTGGGATTAATTAATAATTATTTATTTATTAATTAGTAATTAATTATTAAACCTCTCAGCCAGGTGGGAATAATTAATTATTTTATTATTAATTAATTGATAATAACACTAGCTATACTGGCTGGAGCCAGTGGCGAAGTCAGTAAGATACTCGACCGCGGATCAGTATGTACGGGGTTCAAATCCTGGGCTCGCCCATCACTGACGTCGCGTTCGAGTGAGGAAACTGACGTTAACCTCAGCTTTACCAGCTTTTAAACTGCTGTTGAAGAGAAGATGATGAGGATGAATAAAACTGGTTCTGACTGATTTGTCAGGATTGTTTAATTGACTGATTGAATAATTCTTTGTTCTATTGACTGATATAGTAACTGATTGTCCTATTGACTGATATACTGACTGATTGTTCTCTTGGCGGAGATACTGATGAATTTTATATTGACTGATGTACTGACTGATTGTTGTACTGACTGATACACTGACTGATTGTTCTGTTGACTGATATACTGACTGATTGTTCTATCGATTGATATACTGACTGATTGTTCTATTGACTGATTCACTGACTGATTGTTCTATTGACTGATATACTGACTGATAGTTCTATTGACTGATACACTGACTGATTGTTCTGTTGACTGATATACTGACAGATTGTTCTGTTGACTGATATACTGACTGATTGTTCTGTAGCCTGATATACTGACTGATTGTTCTATTGACTGATATACTGACTGATTGTTCTGTTCTATTGACTGATATACTGACTGATTGTTCTGTTCTAGTGAGAAACTGCCTGATTGTTCTGTTGACTGATATAGTGACTGATTGTTCTATTGACTGATATACTGACTGATTGTTCTATCGATTGATATACTGACTGATTGTTCTATTGACTGATACACTAACTGATTGTTCTGTTGACTGATACACTGACTGATTGTTCTGTTGACTGATATACTGACTGATTGTTCTATTGACTGATATACTGACTGATTGTTCTATTGACTGATATACTGACTGATTGTTCTATCGACTGATATATTGACTGATTGTTCTATTGACTGATACACTGACTGATTGTTCTATTGACTGATATGCTGACTGATTGTTTTATTGACTGATATACTGACTGATTGTTCTATTGACTGATATACTGACTGATTGTTCTATTGATTGATATACTGACTGATCGAGTGATTGTTGGACTTGTTTCAGTGAGTTATTGATTCGTTCACTCATTGAGTGATTGATTGACTATTTAATGATTGATTTTAGATTGATTGATTGATTGTTTGACTGTTTGAGTGATTCATTGATTTGTTCATTCATTGAGTGATGACATACTGTTTAATTGATTGATTATTTGACTTACTGATTGATTTATTGACCGTTTGATTGATTGATTGGATTAGGAGGAGAAGGCATCTCGAGTGGCGAGTAGACTCGTGATGAGGAAGAGGCGGAGGAGAGGCAATGCGGTGAGCGGGTACCTCGTCTACGCCACTGAGTTCAGACAGTCGTACAAGAAGAAGCACCCAGACATGAACTTCTCTCAGCTCTCACTTATCATTGGCAGTCATGTGAGTCTATCCATTAAAACACTAAATAGTAACAGTTCATTTTAACATTGCTTCACTTCTATTTATCAGTATGATCTGGATTTTCTAATAAATACGTATCACTGCAACCATTTCATCATGTCATCTTGCCATAAGTAGTATCATTAAATATTTATATTTATCGACGAAGATCAAGCTATTTGCATCTTTATTATTTTTATTATATTCTTTAAATACCCGGGTGTAAAAGATTCTAGGCTGAAAAGGATAAAGGATATTTTATTACATTAACAGGATTAGACAAGTTTGAAAGCAGCATTTAAAATATATCTCTATACTCTGGAGTTCTGTATGAGAAAATGTGCCATGGAAACAAATAGCAATGTAGTGCTTCAGTGCAATGGACACACTCTGCTACAGAAGTTTTTCGCGCTGATCGCCTGTAATAGCGTGTGTACTTCTAACTCGTCAATGAATTCTGTGGCGACATACTTCTAATTGTTATTATTTCTATTAGAGTTCCTGTTACTGTTATTAAAAAGTACATTTCCTCAGTCAAGAATGATGTCAGGGTGCGTCACTACCGCTTTAAACTTTCATCATCATCATCTTCCCTTGAATACCAGTTTAACTTGGGTCGGGATACAAATAGGCTGTCTCAAATTCTCTCTGTCCTACACCATACCACCAGCCAATCTCCTATTTGAGACTTCCATTCGTTTAAATTTTAAAAAGTTTTAAATGTTTAAATTTTTAATTCGTTTAAATACCTCACTAAACTTTCAACTTAGCTAAATGATCTGATGGTTTAGATGTTAGTTAAACTCTGGGTATTGTTTACGTGGACAGTGGCAGGCGCTCTCGGAGAAGCAGAAGGAGATGTACATCAACAAGGCCAGGCTGCTGACAGCTGTTAAACACAGCAGCGCCGGCAGCAGTGCTAACGGCTCAGCTGCTAACACCGTAGCTGCTAAGAAATCAGCTGCTGCTCAACTTAAGTTTAAAACGCAAGCAGTTAAGCAAGCAGCTGTGAAGCTAAAACCGTCGCCGGAAGCTGTTACTGTTGTTGTACCGGCAACAACAACAGCAGCAGCTACGGCAGCAATGGATAGTGAAGCCATTCTGATGTCGGCAGCTGCTACTGCAACAACCGTAGACAGTGAATCTATGTCAACAGAAGGTGGACCTTCGTTAATGACGTCAGATTCAGAGGGCGTAGCATATAGGACTGTATTGGGTACACTACATAGCATTCAGGAGTCAACCGATCATTCAACTATTCCCGTGTCAGCATCTCCTATAGCAACAGTCCCCTTGACAACTGCTGCCATAGCAACCAGCACCATGACAGGGGTAATGACAACAACCCTTGACATTGGGTCGATATTGAACTTTGATTCAGCAACAACAGCAGTACCTGTAATAGGCACAACGAGTGAGGCTGTGGCAGCTGCAGCAGCTGTAATAGCTGGGGATATAGGCGGCCAGGCCGGGTTTAATTGATTGATAGCTCAACTCTTGCTGTTTGAGCCGTGCTTTTAAATAGTGTTTAGCTGCATGTAACAGACTGTTGCGTAAGGATGGGATAGTCAAGCTGTAATAAGGCTATTATTAAGTTATCAATCGCTGGAGTTTTCTCAGTTTTGACTGGTTAGCTATTTTGTTCTATTTAGAGTTTGCCATCATATAATATAAGTAGGACACGAGGTCGTGTTTGGCTGGCAATTAGGGCCATTCCTGACAGCAGTGGGCTGGGTTAATAAGATGCTGACTAAGCACAATGTGATAAACTTTAACTAGTTCGTAGACCCTATGCTCTCATTGGTTGAGCTGAAATATGATTTAGATGGCGGAGATTTCTTTATTTATTCGTAGTTTTTTCGCTGCCATTTTGTCAGCGATACCAAATTGTCAATCAGTGGTAGCATTATAGTCCTGATTGTAAATAGGAGGAGAAATCAGTTAGACATAAGTCTGGCCCCGTGCAATTGTATGACCTGCTACAGCTGTGTTATACCATGCATGACTATCTGATGTACTGGCAAGATAGATGCGGCTCTTGTAACGTAATAAGCATATTTTTTTACAAAGAACGCAAAATGAACTTAAATGTGATTGTTGTGTGACAAAGACTGTAGTTAAATTATTGAATGATGCTTTTGATGTAATAAAATTTTGTATTACGTTTGTTCATTTATTTGTTCGTTGATTTATTGAAGTAATAGAATTAGAATTACTCTTAGTTTAGTTCTTTTATTGCAATAGAAGAATAGCATTGTTCAAAATGTTTGTGATCTGTCTAAAATTTCGTCAGTCCGTCCATTCATCATCTGCCTTTCCCTCTGTTCGTACTTTTCGTTCAGCATCCCTCACTGTATCCATTTATAGATCCATTCGTTCATAAGTCAATCCTTTCTTGCCGCTATACACTACCTGGAGCCAGTGACGATGTCAGTAAGATTTTCGACCGCGGATCAGTATATGCGGGATTCAAATCCTGGGCTCTCCCGACACTGACATCGCTTTCGAGGAAACTAACGTTAACATGAGTTTTTTCTTACATATATTACGTTGATCAATTTATTTATATATTTCAATCATTCAACAATTAATTTTCTATGCATCTATCTGACCATGCTAGTATACACCAATACTTACGTTTAGTCGATAATTCATCGATTCTTCTGTTCAATCATTTAATTAAGCGTTCGAACGTTTCTCATTTAATTAGAATCCAAAAGCGAAAGTGTAGTCTTCCACTAGCTTAATGTGATTCATTGGATCGAACATATGCTAAGATTGGATGAAAACACTCCAGTAAGAGAAGCTCTAAATTATAGAATAACAAATAATAAAATTAAATTAGGAATGGAAAATAATTATACTTTAAATAAACAATATAATGAATGAACAATATACGACAAATACACACTAAATATAACCTTTCACAGCGTGATGTCTATGATCTTGCCCAGGACCGGTATCTTTGGAGCTAGAAGGTAAAAGAAGCTGCTATGGTGTCCACAAAGTGACGTCACACCGAGAAAAGAAGAATAATGTGATTCATTGGTTCTCTCCTAATTTAATATATTAGGTTTTGTATTGTTTTGTTATTTGTTTGTCGTGTTGATTTAATCGATATTGGCTAATTGTTGTTGTTGTTATTATTGACACATAACAAAGATTCTATTTCATCACGGTTAGTTTACTTTGTTTCTGCCCAGCTCGCCTTCTTAAGAAGGCTAGCTAGGCTGAATAGCAAAGGACAACGAATACTAATGCTCGTGGAGATAATGGAAGAAATAGTGAAAACTATATACAGTACACAGAAACTAAGCAAGTAAACTTGGTATGCCGTATGTCGTTTCTAAAGTCATTCCAACAAAAAAGAAGTTTCCAGTAATTGCTTTTAAATGCGTTTTCGATCATGTGGTAAACAAAAATTTAATCAGCTGTGCATTTTATTATCTAATTTCTTGCTGTTAAACTAAACCGTAAATATATTGTGCTTCATGCTTTTGCTGTGTAGGTATAGCTCTAAGCGTCTGTTTTGTAGAAACTCATTTGGATTAATTAAACTGTGACTATTAATCATACAAACTCTATACTAATTAATTATATATTTATTTTTTACCAAAACTTTAAAATGAGAAATTTAAAATTTTTTACTTTAGAAAATTTAAAATGGCGGACGATCGTGGCGGACGTTCACTCTAATTTTTAGAGGATTGCTAATGAGTCTTTTTACCAGAACTGCCGCCATCTTTCGTTATTTTTTTCTTGTATCAAATTTAGGTAGCAGGAAAACAGGAAGAAAGCCGAGAGCTTATTTTGATTCTCAATCATACATGATTACAACATCCAGCTTGTTTTAAAACTATTCACCGACACCGCATTCACAACCTCCTCACTCAACGATGAAGTTCCACCTTTCAATCACCCTATGGAAAAATAAAACTTTTCTATGGTCTCTTAAACCACTATTGGAGAAATTGAAAATGGTCTTGCTCTTACTTCGGTAAAAAAGTAAAAACACGCATTACAGTGAAATGATCAACTATGTTGATATCTATCACTTTTTAATACCACATGTTTAAACCGTTTGGCAATTGAGACCATTTTCCATTTAACCAATCCAATGAATGTCCGAGATTTTACTCTCAGATCAGCGCAGCTGGGATTCGAACCCATGAGGGTTTAATTCACCTCAGGATCTGTCATTTAAAAGTTCATGACGTTACCCCTACACTATTAAGATATTCTAAAAAAAATTAATTTTTAAAATAAATTAAGCCCAAGCATTATTTTATAGGCCTCTATAAGATCACTTCTTATTCTCCTGATATTGCTCAATTTTGCATGAACATTTTTTCTGAATAAAATTTAGTATATTCGTTAATTTTTAAGTGAAAAATTAACTCGGCATAAATTATGACACATCATATAAATTAAGTAACAAAATAATAGTAATCTAAGCAGTGTCGTATATCTAATTTGACTGGAGATAATGATTTTATGTTATTAGAACAGATTTTAATTTGACTGGAGATAATGATTTTATGCTATTAGAACAGATTTTAATTTGACTGGAGATAATGATTTTATGTTATTAGAACAGATTTTATTAGTTAACAGTTTTACAGCTCTCAGATGATTGGACATTATATTAAAGCTGACAACCATAACTCATGTCTGTGCTGTGTGAAGCGTCTAGATTCAAGGAAGAGTCGAGTGGTTTAAGTGGCTGTGCACACGACTGTACAGGTGATAAGAACAATTCTCTTTTTCAATACAGCTCTGACTCTTCTGTAATGAAAAATGCAATAACAAAACATAACATAACATTACAGAGTCAGGAAGCAATTATATGCTTGTTTAAGACTCATCAGGCTCTTAACTAAAACCAATTAGTATTAACCATATCATACAGACTTAATGTCAACATGTCAAATTTATACATAGCCTATGTATAACCCTGAACATGCAATTAGCATCTAATTTACATGTTCTTATGTTTACCATATCTATTTTTAAAAGCATTCACTGATTCTGCTTCCACAATTTCGCTTGGCAAACTATTCCAAGCATTTATAAATCTCTGACTAAAGAAAAATTTCCTTAAATCTAGTCTACTTCTACATTTACTAAGTTTATAAATATGTCCCCTTGTGTTTCTATTGTTTGATAAATTAAATCAAATACTATTTTTAACTTTTCTGAAGCCTTTGAGTATCTTAAAAACTTCTATTAAATCTCCTCTAGTTCTTCTTTCATTTAAAGAGGTTAATCCTACGAATTTTAATCTATTCCCATAACTAAGTTTTGGACAGTCAAATACCAGCCTTGTTGCTCTGGCTTGTACCCTTTCTAATTTATCAATATCTTTCTTAAGATATGGGCACCAAGCCTGAATGCAGTATTCAAGTTTGGGCCACAATATCTTTATTTCTACATGCAATTGTTCTTTTAATCATTCTTAATACACAATTAGCACTATTTACAACTTTATTGCAATTTTCACTAAATTTAAAAGAGCTATCCACAAAGACTCCTAAATCCCTCTCACTGTTTGTGTATTTTTGTTTTATATTGTTCAATGTATACTCAATTTATAAATTATTATTCCCTATATGCATAACTCTATATTTCTCAGCATTGAACTCCATTAGCCAATCTCTAGACCAGTTCAGTAATATTTTTATATCATACTTTAAAATCTCAGCATCTTCAATGTTGTTTGCTATCTTTGCTACTTTAGAATTATCTGCAAATTTACTAAATTTAGATACAATATCTATGTCAATGTCATTGATGTAAACTAAAAATAATAGAGGTCCTAAAACAGAGCCCTGTGGCACACCACTCTTCACTGCTGCCCATTCCGAGAACTCGTCCTCGACACACACCCTTTGTTTTCTATTACTTAACCAATTACCTATCCACTTTAAAAGTGTGCCCCTTATTCTATGTGCTTCCAACTTACTAAGTAATCTTTATGTGGAACTTTATCAAACGCTTTAGCGAAGTCTAGATATAAGATATCAATGCTATTTTTATTATCTACTTCCTTTGTAATATATTCTAAAAAAATGTAGCAAATTAGTTAAACAAGAACGCCCACTAACAAAACCATGCTGACTATTTCTATTTCAGTTATATTCTTCCAAGAAATTAATTATTTTATCTTTAATAATGCTTTCAAATGTCTTACCGTGGTCGATTATACTTGTTAAGCTTATAGGCCTATAATTTTCTGCTTTATCCCTATTTCCCTTTTTATGTATTGGTACAACATTGGCACTCTTAAAATCTTGAGGAACCACCCCTGTTTTCATTGAAGCTTTTAGTAGGTTTAATAGAGCTGGTGATAATTCATCTCTTAGCTCCAAAATCAGTTTTCCATAACACAAACGCCCCCACCTCGTTTCTTGACTAAATCATTTTGATCACATCTAAATACACTGTACCCACTAAAACTAATTTCACTATCACTAATGTCGTCAGACAACCCTGACTCACTGATTCCCAAAATATCTATATTTTCATCTTTAATCAACAACTCTAGTTGAGACATTTTATTTACAATACTTCTGGAATTAAAGTAAACACATTTTAAGCTATTTTTAACATCTAAAGGCGACGACAATAGACTCGGCTCCGCAGTTCCTAAGTTTTCATCTAATTCCGAGGTGCTAACACTACCAGCTCGGCTCCATTTACATTTTTTATTAACTTACCTCTCTTAATTCTCACATCCTTATCCCCCCCATCTCACAATTCCTTCAATTTATTTCTTAGTACCTTATCCTCAGCTTGTTGCTTCCTAGTTAGATCAGGCACACAATATACCCTCCTGTATTCCTCATACTCCTTCAGGTTTTTGGACTTCCCCAAAATTTCATACTTTGTTTCGACATTGCTCAGGCTAATTCTGATAGGTCTGACTTTATCTGATTTTTTCCCCATTCTATCTATGAATAGCTATCAATAGCTATCATAGCTATCAATAGCGATATATTGATTTAGTAATATACTTGTGCTGTTTAATTAGTCTCATTTATTAATATTTATCTTGTGCATTTACTTTGAAAGGATTTGCAAACCTTACTTTGTGGATTAAAAGTGTCAACGTATAACCTGCAACTTTAACTTACAGTGGGTACCACTTAATTATGTTTTGGTAGTTATTTAACATAAACTACTAAGTACTGTGTCTGCTGTTTAGTTGTTAAACTACTTATCTAACTACATTTTTGTCAGAATAGTGAAAGTTTTTAAATTCTTTAATTACAGCAATCAGTTAAACATTTTATTCAATTAGGCTGAGCCAGTTTAATGTTGCTAAAATATTTAAATATCATTGAGTAGTTTAGCTAAATAGCTGTTTTCTACAGACAAGTATTGCCTTAGCCAAAATTAGCTTTATTTAATAATTATATTAATAGTTTATCAAAAACAACCTGGTATGATAAAAATTTAGGTTTCCATAGAAAGTGTAGACTTTGGTTTTGATCTGATATTATTACTGATCAATATAAACATTAAATTTTTATATTGGATGGTATTTTTAAAATTAATTAAAAGGTGAGAAATGTAATTAACAGGCCTTTGTATTAACTACATTTTGTTAAGCTACTTTATACGGGTCCATCACTTGCAGATTATAATATTTACTAAATAATGCATTTCTATTAAAATTGGAATAATATTAAATTATTAATTACAATTAAAAATCAGTAAATTGTATAACGCAGTAACTTTTAATTAATACGAGCGTTGAATCATATTCGTTAAAATAGTAATTATTGTTGTAAATATATTGACCATATTGTGTCTGACTTAGATCTATTATAATGACAGATACTATGTAATTTATTATAATTAAATATGCAAATTCTCACAATTTTTTCTGTATTGCAGATGAAACTCTTTTTGTTTTTCTCTGTGTTGCAGGCGGAGTTGGAATGGAGTATAAATCTGATGCTGCCCTGAACGAAGGTGGCCTTAATAGTAGAGAAAAGTGTCGGGAGAGAAATTATGGTGCAAAAATTCCTCTGATCAATGATAATGCAGATCCGTCTACTAATAAGAATGACCATTATAAGCAGATTCCTCCTACTGAGCTGGATTGTAAATCTGATGAGTCAGTTCAGCAGAAGGAAGACGCGGTACATGAAAATTATGTTGAGGGTTCTGAGAAATTCAGCTACAGACTCTGTGATAGTAACAGCTCTACATCAGCGACCCTCAAAAGTCATTTTCAGTTTTTTTACTTGAAGGAAGCCGCAGTCACCTGTCCAATATGTGATTTGCGTTTCTCTCATAGCTCTGATGTCTCTACTCATATCAGCTTCGTTCACAAGCACGACAAATCTTATAAATGTTTGTTCTGTCAGTTGAAGTTTCGGCATTGTCGTGAAATCCACCGTCACTGGAGATCTGTTCATTGTGAAGAGAAGCCTCATGCCTGTGAGAAATGCGATAGTACGTTTGATACAGAGAAAGATCTTGCAGGGCACATCAGATCCTTTCACGATGTCGTCGAGTACTTTTTTTGTTCAGAATGTGATTATAAAAGTTGCTCGAGGAAAACTCTCAAGCAACATTGGACAGCTGCACATAGTAAAGAGAAATTGTTTACATGCAGTGAATGCTGTAGACAATTTTCAAACAAAAATTATTTTAAGAGGCATATGAACCAATATCATTTTGCATTACAAACTAATACAAAGTCAGTTTCAAATTCCCAATGCACAACCAAAATCGTCGTCTCATCGCCATCTCAACTGGCTAGTTCAAATCCAGAATCTACAGAATGCTGTCAAGATGCTCCAACTGTTTCTCTTAGTTCATCTATATTAACGAGCAATAATACACCAGCTTGTGTATTTGCTCTGCAGAGTAAAGGATTTTCAAAAGTAAAAAGACGTATGAATAATTTTCGTTGGAGATTAAAGCCTAGTTTAAAGAGGATTTCTTCTTCCAAGTGCACTACCAGCACTGAGCAATATATCAATTTGAACAGAGGAGTGTTTGACTATAGTCAAGATGCAGAAACTGCCACACAGTGTAATCAAAAATCTAATGTGTGTACAGATTGTGGTAAGAGTTTTACTCACGTGAATTATTTGAAGAGACACATAAATCGATTTCATGTGAAATTAACACATTCTAACGAGAAATCCTGCAAATGTACTGAATGCGGTAGAGTTTTCTCTCATGCACATAATTTGAAACTGCATTCGGACACCGTCCACTCAGACATCAAACCCCTTCCGTGTTCTTCTTGTGGTAAAATGTTCTCCCAGATATCTAATCTACAAACTCATATAAGAACCATACATGAAAAGCAGAAACGGTTTACATGTGAAACATGCGGAAAATGGTTTTCTCAGAAAGGTAATCTCCAGACACATGTCAGTACTGTGCACATTGGCGAGAGGAGTTTTGTGTGCAAGGTCTGCAGCAACTCATTTGCTCAGCTGGGTAATCTTCGGACACATTTAAAACTTGCTCATGCCTATTCCAATCCGTATGAATGCTGTGAATGTGATCAGGCGTTTGCCGTGAATAAGGATCTGAAAAAACACATATTTAGTGTACACCGCACAAAGTGAATTCCGTAGTTATTGTAATCTTTGTATAATAGCGAGTACTGCTAGTCCACTTAGTTATATATGTCAGTCTGTCGGATGTCGTTAATGTCAAGTTCTTTGTTTTTACATTAAGAATGTTCAAGTCAAAACACAACAGGTGCTTACAAAATTTCATTGCTTTTAAATATATATATCATTTATTATAGAGTATAATTCAGCTTCATAAATTAAAGAGCTTTTAGGGGCATTGATATGTTTAATTTTATACTGTGGCTGTATTACAATACATGCATTTTTACTATTCGCACACCTATCAAGAGCATTTAGTCATTCACCATCTAATTAATGTAATCGACATTCAGTCTCAGACAATGTAAATGAGAGTAGCGAAAATTAGTTAAATGCTCAAGGTTTTGTTGCTGTGACACCTCTTTATCAGTAAAGTCACAGATTTATCCCTTGTGCATCATCATCACTTGCTGTAAATAAGTTCCATTAATTACACCACTAGTGGCGAGTGGTGAATGACGTCGATACCCTTTAGGAGAATGGAAGGTTAAATCGATGTCATATTTTTGTGCTATGAATGATTACATAATAGAAGGTAATTGAATTATCTTATTATGACCTTAGTAGTGAATCATCTTATTGAGACTTTATTATCTTATATATCATAAGATGTTGATCGAAATAAAAATTTCTAAATTTTATTGATCCCATAGATTTTCTGCTTTTCAGTGGTATATTGCTTTTTCCCAAAAAATTTAAAAATGAGTCTAGAGACAGTTACTTCAATTTTATTGTTCTTTTATTAATAATCTAATTTGTTAGGAGAAATATTACATTCAATCCTTTATGATTAAATAGTTCAAATATTTCTGTATTTGCATTTGTACTGAACTTATTATGTTTTGTAGAACTAAACGACAGTCAGTGATAAAAGGTGCTATTTACAATTCACGATTACTTTTTACGTTAAATAAACATTCTACTTCTACTGTGCCTTACATAGAGATTTACTTGTTTGGCAACTATACAGTCGTTTTCTCTCTATACAAGATATCCGCTAACCATGAACTTATGATGTCTCATACACTTTACACTAACTTCTGAAAAGCAATGAAGCTTTCTTCTGCTGCCTAAATCAAGGCTAAGCCAAGTTTAACGTCGGTTTACTGCCTCGGCCGCATGTTAATGAAGGGAAGAGCTCTAGATTTCAGCCCTGCACCTGCTGATCCACAGCCAGACAGCTTGTTGACATGCTACCGGCTCAGCCCAAAACTGCGTTGTACTCGCGAGTCGCGCCCTGTATTAGTTGAAAAATCTCAGTGATGTTACTAGTCCACTGAATGCTTCTCAGTTAAATAAGTTAAATATAAAGTTGCTCACAATTTACAAAATAAATACAATTTATTCAATGCGATATAGGAAGACAACAATAAATACAACATTGTAGTACAATAAAACCGTAATATAGCCTACAGTTTAATAATAATCTATTCCTTTATTTCTTCACAATCTGACAACTGCGGATTGTTACAATTCATCAAATAGTATAACCGTTATAAACAGTGATATAACAGATAAACAAAAGGGTAGTGACGGATAATTAACTACATTAAATTAAATCAATAACTTCATTAAATTAGCTACACATTAAATATCTAAACACTTCCAGCTCTTAACAGCGAAATACTTTCAGACCTTTTATTAACAGTCCTTGTATTATATACATGTAGTTAACATAAAAATTGAAGTTTACATTTCACTATATATGTCATCAAAAGAATTCGTTAACAAATATCAACGATGTAAGTTATACTACGTTGCATCATAATTAGAAAATCTGACTGGAGGAAAACAAAAGTAAAGTATTTCTAGCATAAGTGACTGTTAACTAAGAGACTGCCATTGACTGCGAGTGAACATCTTTTATATGTCTTGTCAGACTATGCTTTACTGAAAACTTTCTCCTACATTCAGTACATGCATACGGCTTTAAACCGTTGTGTACAAAATCTACATGTTGCTTAAGATAAATATCACGCGAGAAACTCTTGTTACAATCAGTACACGCAAATGGTTTTAAACCCTTGTGCATGACGTCAACATGCCGCTCCAGATAGAGTTTGCTGGTAAAACTCCTCCTGCACTCCATACATATGTGAGGCTTTTCAACAGAATGAACAGTTTTAATGTGATTCTGAAGTGTCTGTTTCTGCCTAAAGATACTATCACATTCAGGACAGTCGTAGGGTTTGCTATCCGCAGCATCCAACACTACGAAATTATTCGCTCGGGCGCGTAATTTATTTTCATGTACTTTCTGATGCCGCGTTAAGTCACCCTTACGAGCGAACATCAGACCACAGAGATTACAACTAAACGGTCTGACACCGCAATGAACGTACGTCATGTGTCGTTCAAGATCATTTCGCTGAGAAAATTTGCTGTCACACATCGAGCACTCAAATGGTTTGTCCTTGTTATGAGCAGATTTAATATGCCGCAGCAGCTTGTGCTCCTCGGGAAAAGTCGATTCGCACAACAGGCAGGCAACGCGTTTCTCGAGGTGAACGGAATTGTAATGTATCTCAAGATTTCTGCTGTAGTTAGAACTGAACTCACACCTATCACACTTGTACTGCTTCCCTCCATGTACGTACTTTGTATGCTTGTCGAGATCAAACTGAAATGTAAACGACATAGGGCACTGCGTGCATCGAAAGCAACGCTCATTCAGGTGCATTCGTCGTATGTGCATCTTAAGACACTTTAGATTGCTGAACGGCTTCTTGCATTGCGGACAGACATTGTTGTAAGCGGGATACTTGGGGTCTTGAATGTCCTTTCTTTTACCCATATACACCACATCTACAATGCATAAATATTCAGTCTGTTCAGAATTATCTGGTATGTGAATAACAAGAGACTGTCAGTGTGAAATAAATATGCATTCATATATTTCTGAAGTAGAGAGTCACCAAGAAATATACAAAAAAATGCACTTCATTAACTGCAACTAATATAAAAATTATTAGAATCCATAAAAAGGTGTAAAATAAGTAAAGCCGAAGTTAACATTAATTTCATCTCTCAAACGCGATATCAGTGACGGGCGAGCCCAGGACTTTAATGCATACATACTGATCTGCGGTCTGATATCATACCGACATCACCACTCGCTCCAGTCAAGTATAAGTATATTGGCAGCATAATAATACATGTATATTCAATAACCGATCTTCAAGAGCTTTAGCATCCTTTCGAGAGATTGTTAAGTTCAACAAATTAATTATCCTATGACACCACATTAATTACCTGAGAAGTTATAATAATTGGTGGCCACAGAGTACACAACCAAATCACAGCATAATACTTTACTATCAGTCTTTGAAAAATCCAAAATATTATTTGAAAGTCAAGGCAGAGAATTATTACTAGTTTAACAAGTAAATTGTTTTAAGATAAGAAAAGCATATTACAATGATTGTCAAGCATTATATTCACCAAATAAGAAGAATTAATTTACAATTCATTTCAGTACCGACTTAGCCCGTAGCACGATCAGTTAGGCGTATGATTTTGAGTCGGCATATTCAAATCCAGTATTTGCTCCATCACTCAAACGCTTTCACGACAGAAACTAACATTAAACTATGCCTAGATATATTTTAGTCTCTAACGCGGATCAGTATGTGCGGGGTTCAGATCCTGGGCTCGCCTGTCACTGACATCGCTTTCAAGTGAGGAAACTGACGTTAACCTTAGCTTTACCAGCTTTTAACTTCTACGCACCCTGCAGAAGTTTTCTCTCTTCTTCTGACAGTTCCTCAACGTCGCTGCTCCCTAGCTTTCCAGTGAACTGAGTCAAATTATTTTCAGCCTCCACGTCAGACTCTGACAGTTCTTCGTGTGATGACTCAGCCTCAGATGACTTCCGATCCTCAACATCCTTCAGCAATGAATTATAGGTCTGCCGATCAAGTGGCACGGATTCTGTATAGTGTATGGAAAGCTGATATTTTTTATAGATTGAAGATTTCTTATCAACTAGATTTCTCATCAGTTCAGTTTCGTTATCATGGACTGCCAAGTTTGAATTATATTTACTAACATTTTCTTCAAAAAATTTAAAATCCTCAGAAACTGATATCATCATTGATCCTTCTGTATCGGCCTTATTTTCTCCATGACTTCTTTCCCTATATTCATTTTCTTCAGCTCTACCTTCTCCATTATTTGTTTTATCGTCATTGTCAGTTTTTTCACTGTTAGTTTTCTTAGAATCACATACTTCCGAGTCAATTTTCCCAGCACCAGTTTCTCCCACAACACACCCTTCACAGCAGCTTTCTTGCACATTATTTTCTTTTCTCGGTGAGTATTTATCTTTCAGTGATAGTAGTACAGAAGAACTGAAATGATTAGTCAAAGAATATTTCAATGTGCTTTGCTCTGAATTTATTGCACCAGATTCCATGGCAGTGTTACAAAGTGCACATTCTTACTAAGCCACTTAATATTTCATTTCACATAGATCTGCAACGCTAAGTATCGTGCTTGATGTATAATATATATCATTGATGTTACTTGCCAGTTATTATATTATTCTCAATTAAGTGCTACTAGCATTTAGTAAATCGATACATGTCTACATTATCAGATCCTTTAGTCTCATTTAACATTAACATGTTCATACTAGAAGCAGATTATCCACTCTATTTAGTGTCAACATTATTTCAAATAGGCTACTCATCGTCTGCGAAAGTATTAATCACACTTATCAGAATCACCTAAAATTTCAAGAAGGTTAAAAATTAGATGATAACTTAATTAGCTAATTAGATGATGTATCTTAAACAACTTTAATCTTATTTAAATTCCAATTTAATCAAATTTAATATCACTCTCATCAATATTTTGATTTTTGGGCTAAATATCATAAGTTATTTAAACCGACTGGTACTCAGGCTTTAAGTAACTGTTGTGCCTACACAGGACACATAAATAAATAAATAATAGTAAGTTCATAATAATTAACCGCTAACTGGATTTTTGTGGCTTGTCAGCAAATTTTTCAACAGCAAATCAGCAGGTGAAGGCTCCGGTGCTGACCGGCTAACAAGCTGAAAACAGATGCTAAGCTTGGATTTTTAAATTACTTGTAATATTAATAATAGGTAATTATAGTAATATTGATTAATTTTAAATTAATAATCAACATATGCAATGTGATTTATTTCATAAGGAATAAAATAAGAAGTTTAAATTCCTTATATTATACTTGCTGCTTACTCAAACAAACATTCAGGTCCATGGTACATAACGCCTCCACTCTTCTCTGTCTTCCGCCTTCCTCTTCATTTCCACATACGAGTGGGTCTTTAAATCACCTAACATACCTAATCTCGGCCTGCCCCTGCCTCTTTTCCCTTCCATTCTACCTTCTATAACCTCTTTTAATAGACCTTCCCCCCTTAGAATGTGTCCTATCCATCTCTTCTTCCTATTTCTTAATACATTTATCAACTGTCTATCTGTGCCAACTCTCTCCAGGACTTCCTCATTTGCAACCTTTTGAGTCCAGCTAATCCTCTCCCTTCTTCTCCAAATCCACATTTCCAATGCCTCCAGTTTCCCAATATCTTCCTTCCTTAAGGTCCATGTTCACACCATACAATACGTGGTCCAAACCAAGTTTTCACTATCTTTATCTTTGTGTCTTTTCTTTTCGACCTTTTGTTAATAGTTCTTTCTACTACCAAAGGCCACTTTTGCTTGTGCAATCCTAATGCCTATTCTGTCTCACATTTCCCATCCATCGGTTATAGTATGCCCAAAATATTTGAAACTCCTTACCTGTTCCAATAGATCAGTTCGGTAATTGAAAACATATTTTGTTGTATGGTAACACTGGTTTGTTTATGTTGACATCTGATACATAAATTTACATGTAAATGTAATGGGTCTATATTATAACTTCGTTATAATGCATGCATACCGTTATAATGGTGAAAGAGTTAAACTATAAGTGTTAAGTTATTCTTTAATTAATATACGTATAGTAGGTTGTAAAGTAAATAACATTTCTAAAGAAAACTTGTATTAGAAATTTTATGAGGAACTAGTACATTTCAATAGTATTCTATGCAGTGTTTACTTTTTCTAGTCCACTGTTTATATTTGGTGTCCACGATGTTCTATTTATAGCTATTACCGAAAAGATCTCTTTAGTACCATTTATTGTGATATTAACTTCACCTTTATTATTGGACACTCTCATAACCTTGGTCTTTTTTATATTAATCTTCATGCCATATCTTAGGGCCGTATCACTCAGCCTATCCATTATCTTCTGCAATCCAATCTCGCTGCCCGCTACCATTCCTTGGTCATCTGCAAAGCTTACATCTTGTAACAAATTCCCTCCCACCTCCACTCCCTCCCACCTCCACTCCCTCCCCCACCCAACCCAACCCAATGCCACATCCCTGTCCCACTCCACGTCCCACCCCACCCTCCTCCGAGCACTCCTGCCGGACCTCGACCACCGCTCCCCGACCCACGCACAAGTTCAAAATTAATCTTCTATCTCTCCAGTCAATTCCTAATCTCTTTAAGACATTCACCATCGCCACCCAACCAACCCTGCCAAAGGCCCCCCCGAAGTCCACAAAGCATACAAAAACATAATTTCCACACTCTAAGCTTCTCTCGCAAAGAACCTGCATCACTCCCACTGCCTCTCCCACGCCGCACCCCTTCCTAAAACCAAATTGTGTCCTGCCCAGCACCACCCCCGCCCTCGACTGAATGCGATCATTTACCATCCCCAACAAGATCCTCGATGCACGAGGCATCAAGCTGACTGCTCTGCAATCCGAACACTCCACAGCATCGGCCTCCCTGGGAACTGGAATCATCACCGACCTGGCAAAGCCATCCGGCCAAACACCTGCACTGCACACCTCCACACATACCTCCATTAACTTTTTGAGTGTTTCTCCTTCCAACATTTTCAAGAATTCTGCTGGGATTTCATCTATTCCGGCTGCCTTTCCCTTCTTCATATTGTTAATTGCAGAATACATTTCCTCCTTCATTAAATCGGGGCCCCTTTTATCGCCTTCTATGATATTCTCTTCTATTTTAAAATCCTCTTGAACTGGTTTCCCAGCCTTATCATACAATTCCTCTACATATTCTCTCCATCTTTCTTTTACTTCTTCCAGCTCTGTCTTCAAATCCCCATCTTTACCCATTATACCAATGTTCTTTGCATCTCCTTTTTCTTATCGGTTCTTGTTATTATCCTGACTTCCTGGTATAATAGATCTGCCCTCCCTCTTCTATCATATTCTGCTAAATCATTACACTTTTCACTCCACCAATGATCTTTTGCTTTGTCTGTAATTCTTCTAAGTTCACTGTTTAACCTTTTATATTTCCTTCGGCCATGACTAGTGTCAATACTTTTCCATTTCCTCCTTTCATCCATTTTGTCAAGCATCTCACTTGTGATCCAAGATTTTTTAGCTGTATTTGCTTTAAGAAAGCCATAAACTTCTTTTGCACCTATTTAACAGCTTCCTTTAGCGGACACCATCTTTCATTTACCCCTGTTCTTTCGTAGTCCTTCATTTCCTTAACTTTTCTTTCCACTGCTTCCTGAAACTGACTTCTTTTCTCATTCAATCCATTTAAATTCCATCTCTTACTGCTTTTCTTCTTAATTATTTTCTTCAACTGAAGCCCTACTTTTGCCACTGATTGTGGTCTGAATTAATATCGGCTCCTGGATAAGCCCTTGAATTCTTCACACTATTCCTGTACCGTTGCTTTAACAGAATATAGTCTAACTGGTATCTTCCCTCGTTTCCGGTGCTTCCTTGTTTCTTCCATGTGTAGCGCCTTCTCTTCTCATGTTTGAACCAAGTGTTGGACACCACTAATCTCATTCTATTGCAAAAGTCAACAAATTTCTGTCCTCTCTCATTTCTTTTTCCTAGACCATATTCCCCAACTTCATTTCCATCTCTTCCTTCACCCACCACCACATTCCAATCCCCCATAACTATCACTTGATCTGTGGCTTTTTCTCCTTTAATCATTTCTTCTATTTTTTCGTACATAGCTTCTATTTCCTCATCCTCTGAGGCTGATGTAGGCATGTAGATTTGGATAAACACCAAATCTACTGGATCTGCTTTGATCCGCACTAACATCAGTCTGTCACTGCACTGAAGAACCTTTGTTACTCGTTCACTTAAATTTCTATCCAATATTATTGCCACACCCTTCTCCCTTTTATCTCCTCCAGAGTATATAACCCTGTACCCATCACTTATAAAATCTCCAGTTCCCAACCACCTTACTTCACTCATCCCTAGGACATTTCTTTTCCCTTTCTCCATTTCCCTCTTTACATTTTCTAACTTTCCCCTTTCTCCCAGAGTTCTCACATTCCATGTGCCCACACTTATCCTTTTGGGGCGCATGGAATGTCCTCCTGGTATATCTGTGGGGCACCCAAGGTGCCGACTGGCCGTGGAATTCTTACCACCCCCTCCCCATTTAAGGGGTGCACGGGACTGGGGGCGTTCATTTTTGTCGTGATATACCATTATTTTCCTGGGGATATGCCTTTTGACGAGGTGGGCCCCCTATGCCTTCCTCAGCTTATAATAATATATAATAATATATAATATATAATCAGCTGTAATAATACATTATATTAATTATATTAAGAATTTCTGTTTATGTTTATTTATTTTGCCTCAGATACAATGTTACCATTGGCATTAAGTTCAACCCACTTCGTAAGCGATATATTATAAAACTGTATTGTAATTTGAAATTTCAAATACATATAATAAGTATAGAATTAATCGTTATAAACTTATTATATCCAAGAGTTAAGATTAGAATATAATGTGTATGTTGTTATGTATTATAATTTGTAAAAATATTTTTAATCTGTACAAAGTGGCATACTAGAAACAGCTAGTGATGGGTAAAATTATTTTCAAAAGTACTTTGAAAGTTATTTTTTAAAGTATTTTTAAAATACTTTACAAATATTATGAAAATACTTTTTAAAATACTTTTTAAAGTATTTCGAAAATCTAAAATAAAATACTTCTCAAAAGTATTTAGAAACTATAAAATAAAATAGTATTTTGATAATACTTTAAAAAATTTTCTCAAATACTTTTCAAAGAGATTGTCAAGGCATTGACGTGCACAAATGACAATAGACAATATGCACATAGTAGGTTCCCAGGAGGGCGCTCTGATGGGTCTATACGGTGTACAACGTGTAGTTCTGATAAAGGATCGAGTCTCAATGATCCTTCCTCTTACTGACTCCCTATGGGATAGGTAAGGGGGCCCCTCAGGTTGGCTAGTGTCCCAAGCCGCGAAAGCTAATTGGAGGCTAGAGAGTTCGGTTTCCCCCTGGGTAGGTCCAGGTAAGAGGCTGGTAGTCCATGGCGATACCCGGGTCGAGTCTGTCTCTGCGGGTATTTGCTAAGCGCCTGGGTGGAGTGTGTCTCTGCAGGCGGGAGGGTGGTAGTCCACGGCATTGCCCGGGTTGAGTTTGCCTCTGCGGGTATTTGCAAAGCACCTGGGTCGAGCGTGTCTCTGCAGGCGAGGAGGCTGGTAGTCCACGGCATTACCCGGGTCGAGTCCGTCTCTGCGGGTATTTGCTAAGCGCCTGGATGGAGTTCGTCCCTGCAGGCGGGAGCAGGATTACTAATGACCAGTTGACTATCCACGAATTTCATAGTGACTACACGAAAGCCATTGTACCACCTTCAGCAACGATGGATGAGAGAAGGAACTATGGGAAGACCAATATTAAAAGGATGGAGAAGCGGGATTACCAATGACCAGTAGACTATCCACGGATTTCGCCGCATTAGACGAAAGGCCCACTACACCACTTCAACCTCGATGGATGAGAGAAGGAACTACGGAAAGACCAATATTAAAAGGATAGGGAAGAATAAGTCTAAAAAGATATAGGGAAGTTTTGTAGGGTAAAGAAGAATAAGGGTCGTCGCAGTTAAACAACCAATCATAAAATTATCTACTACAACCAGTTTTAAGACCAAGGGAGCATAGCACAAACTCAACCGTAATTGCCTAAAATATAGCAGACGCGGAGTTCGCTTCTACCCCCGGGTTCGGATCACCATATCACTTCGCCCTGAGAATCACACTACGGAAGAGAATCTACTAAAGAAGCAAGGGTGTCGGCCCTTGAATTAACAGATAGAAGTCGAGCAAAGCTAGGCCATTTGAGAGGCAGCACCCCTCGGTTCCTCCTGACAAGCGGTACCTGTAGTAGACCATTTAACGTAGTAGCTGCTATCTCGAATCGCTGCCAGTCATCCACCATAACACCCTACAACAAAGTGATGACGTGGAGTGAGTCCCCACTCCCAATTCGGGCCGGGACGCCAAACCCGATGTCCCAGATTCCCAGTACCCAACAAATGAGGGTGAGAGAAATACGTCTCCACTCACTGTAACACGGGAGGCCTCGCCAGCCGCACTGCTCAAGCGTTAAAGAAACCCCGTTCGTTACAATATCTAAAACGAGTAAATTTGCAGACGACACTAAATTGTGTAAAAATATAAGTAGTTTAATTAGACGATATCGCTTCAGAGAGATTTAGACAGTTTACATCACTGGGCAACTATTTGGCAGATGAGTTTCAATGTTGACATATGTACAGTAATGCATGTAGGCCACAACAATAATTGTAATCAATATAAGCTTGGTAATGCAGAACTAAAATCATCTATTAAAGAAAAAGATCTAGGTGTCATTATTGATAATACCCTAAATTTTCAGAGCAGTATAAATCAGCAGCAAATTGTGCTAATGGCACTTTAGGTTTAATTTGGAGAACTATAAAAAGTCGTAACAAGGATGTAATAGTTAAATTATATAAAGCATTAGTAAGACCTAAATTAAAATATTGCGTTCAAGCGTGGAGACCTTTTTAAGGAAGGATATAGAATGTATGGAAAGAGTTCAAAGGAGAGCAACTACAGTATAGAATGATTGCTGAATGTAGGTCAAAGCTATGAGTCTAGGTTAAATGTATTAGGTCTAATTAGTTTAGAAGATAGACATACCAGAGGGGATTTAATTTAAGTGTTTAAAATAATTAAAGGTTTTGACAATATCGAATGTAAAGAATTTTTTCAAATTATCTGATTATGCTAGAACTAGAGGGCATAGATTCAAAATAATAAAGATTAGATCCAGATTAGAGATTAGACGAAATTTTTTCAGTCAGAGAGTTGTCAATATATGGAACGTGTTACCTCAGTATGTAGTAGAGGCAGAGTTAGTGAATGCTTTCAAGAATAGGCTAGATAAGTAATGGAAAGAAATCCGTTAAATAAATAAATTGTTTGTTTGTTTTGTGTAGATATGCAGGCTGATTAGTCTCATACCATATGAGGGTATTTTGTTTCTAGGTATTCATGTGTGTGGGTAAGACTTATATGTATATGTGTGCGTAGGTGTGTGTATGTGTGTGCATATGTGTGTATGTCTATGTATGTTTGTGAATGTATGTGTGTATGTATTGTAATGTAGGCATATATTTTGCAGATGATTGATTTGCCTAGAATGTAGTTATATGCATGCATGCATATTTTTTGTCTGTATGTAGATTGATTTGTGTATGTACAGGTGGGTGTATTCTGTGTGTGTGTGGGTGTGTGTGGGTGTGTATGTGAATGTGTATGTATATATATATATATATATATATATATATATAAATATATATATATATATATATATATATATATATATATATATATATACATATATATATATACATATGTATGTGTGAATATATGTTTATGTGTATGTGTTTGTATGAGTATATATGTGTGTATATTTTGTTTATGTGTATATATGTATGTGTGTATGTATGTATATATGTACGTACATGTGTATGTATGTATATGTGTGTATGTGTGCGCATGTGTGTGTATGTGTGTATATATATATATATATATATAGGGTATGTATTTATGTATGTATGTATGTATATGTATATACTTGTAAGTATTTTGAGTGTATGTATGTATATGTGTATGTGTGTATGTGCATATGTGTGTGTGAGTGTATGCATGTATGTGTGCATGTATGTGTGCATACATGGGAGATGTGTGCATGGATATGTATGCATATATAGATATGTATGTGTGTTTGTGCATGGTTGTATACTTGTGTTTAAGTTTATATGTGAGATACTTGTGTGTGTGTGTGATATGTTGGTGAGTGTTTAGTTTTTCTTATGTTCTTCTTTTTGAAGCCTATCAGCTTGTCAAGGTTTGTATCTTTTTCCTTTACGTCTCTATGTATTGAGGTATGAAATTACGTCTAAAACTGGTGTTATAAGTCTTTGTGACTTCCTTAACCGGTATAATTATTGTTAAGTTAAGTTAAGTTAAGAACTAAAGAATGGGGAATATCCTTTAAAAGATTTGAAATAAGATTTGTTTGCATTTTGAATTATAAAAATATACATGCAATTAATAGGAATTCGTTTCAAATAATATTTTGTCATGACGATATATATAGATGTGACGATAAATGTACTACTACAATGTTTTATTATTGTTCAAAAGCTTTTCAAATGTTCAAAAATTTCATTATTTTTTGCCTTTAAATAACGATCAGCTGATATTGTTTACCTCTGGCTCTTTGCCACTTCTAGGGTTATCTTTATATTATTCTATGGGTGTATTAGACAGTTAAAACCCTAAAGTTCACTTGCCTCTTTCTCATACCGTATCCGCGAGTTGCTACCAGCACATGAACCTCCTTTTCTTTAGCTCTCTATATTTACACTAGTTTTCTGATTTCTGAATTTTACACCCTTTTTGGGTCTTTTTATTCGTCGGCTTGGATTCGTCTCAAATCACTGAATCGTGACTCTGTTAGAATATCTTAATAGCGTAGGGGTAACGTCATGAAATTTTAAATGACAGATCCTGAGGTGAATTGAACTCTCGTGGGTTCGAATCCCGGCCGCGCTGATCTGAGAGTAAAATCTCGGACATTCACTGGACTATTTACACGGAAAATGGAATAAAATGCCGAACGGTTTACACATGTGGTATTAAAAAGTGATAGATATCAACATAGTTGATCATTTCACTATAATGCGTGTTTACTTTTTCTATGTCTCAAATTCTGCTAAAGAAGACGAAGCTTGAAGATTTGTTTATAGTTTTTAAATGCACTGTAAATAATACTAAATAATAAATATTTTCCATAAAAATACAAAATTCCCTTCTCTAAATAACATTTATATAACATCATTTCAATAACATCGCCCCTCTCTATGATCCCGATGTACGATTTTCACCAAATTTTCACAGTATGTGCAGATTGACATTAGAAACCTGTGTGCAAAATTTCAAGGCCCTAGGACTAAAACTCTTTTAGTTATTTAATAAAAGAAACTACATTTATAAGACTATGGAATAATCAGTATAATTATTTATGACCAAACAGCAGCCCTGGCAGCCGGCAATAAACTATAGTTAATCAGTTTAGTCTAAATCCGAATTTTATAATCTCTATATAATATAATAATTTGGCTGAAATTGACTTTTAATTAATTAATTAGTGATTTAATTACCTTTTTTTTATAAATTAAGGTATTTATCAACTACTTTAATAATTAACAAAGATGTTACATTTTGTAAATTAAATTTTATTTGTAATAATATTATTTACAATTAATTTGATAATTAATTAATAAATGTTAATCAGTTTACCTAATTTATTAATTTTTTTATAATAATTAATTACATTAATTGATTCAATAGCTAGTAATATTTAATTAAATTACTGTATTAACTAATTATTTACTAAATTTATTTATTTATTTAGTTAGTTAATAAATTACTAAATAATCAGTTAATTAGTCTAGTTTTTTAATCAGTTAATTAGTTAGTTGTTAAGTAAATTATTTAATTAACTTTTGCATGTTTTTTCTGTTAAGTATAATTAAGTGATTAATTAGTCTTTATTTGATAATTTACTAATTTAATTTACTGCATTAATTAATTTAGTTTGGCAGTCAATTCAAATAATAAATTTAATTTCTGAATTAATCACCTAATAAATTATATAATTAATCACTTAATTAATCATTTCAACAATTAATTAATTAATTATGTAATTGTTTAATGAATTCATTAAATAATTACTTAAGTATTTATTTACTAACTTATTCAACAAATAAATTACTCCAGTAAATACTTAATTAACTACTTAATTAATTACCTGATTAATTAATTCATTAATCACTCAAGTAATTAACTAATTAATTAATTCATTCATTATAATAGTTGTTAATCAGATTTAATTTTTGATAGTTGATTTTGATTGCATGATTGATGACGATTCGAGTTTAGATTACACGCTCTTGCTCTGTCTAGTTCACTCAGCTGAGCAGCTAGCCAGCTAAGCTGTTGACACAGCTGACAAGTTATCAGCTGATCCAGGCTGCCTATTGTTGTCGACATTGTGCACGTAATTTTCGGTAATTTTCGGCGTAGTCTTTTTAATTTAATAACTAAAAAGGTTTTAGCCCTAGGGCCTTGAAATTTTGCACACAGGTTTCTAATGTCAATCTGCACATGCTGTGAAAATTTGGTGAAAATCGTACATCGGGATCATAGAGAGGGGCGATGTTACACGAGCCCTTTGCACTCTGTCCAACGTTACTGGATGAACTGAAGGCTCCAGCGCATCCTCCTTAACCCTCTACCTCCGTCGATCATGATCCCGTGCAATGTCGTAAACATCACCCGGTGCAAGACCGAATTTATTATCCATGTTCATGTGTCGCTATTATATTGTTTAATTAAAGTGTGTATGTGGCTCATTCCTATCTTCATTTTATTGTGTTTGTATTTAAGAGCTTTCTTATTGGAGTATTTTCATTTTGTCATAGCATATGCCAATGTTTTGAACTTATAACTTTACTCTGATGAGTCTTTTAGCATATACTTATCAAAATTATTAATTGTGTATGGGTGTATGTTAAGAAGATTTCTCAGCAATTTCTTGTGAAAAATGTATGCCATTTTCAATGTTTTTTAACGTACATGTAATTGGCTGACTCATGTAACTGACTAAACAGTAATTTTTGGTAACAAAATTGTCTTTAATGTGATCTTTTATATGAGAGATAAAAACTAATATATAAATCTATCAGTTAAGAATAACTATTGGCTGAGGAGAGGGTTTACTATATTGCAAGCTCATAGACTAAATGCAATGTTTTACTTTGGAGAAATGACCTTAACATTGGTGTTTTGCTCATTTCTTGTTTCTATGTACTGCCTTAAATACTTTTAAGATTTTGACTAATATTTTTAAAAATTCTGGACATTATGAATCAAAATTTTAGATTGTTCGAATGCTAGCACATAATACTGTAACCATTAAGTATATGTCGCTCATAGAAATATATAAAGAGTGCTACTTTGGTAATTAAGATACATTGTAACTACTAACTAGTTTCGTTTTACTTAAGTAACAATTAAATAGCTACCCTTAGAAAATAAGTAAACACAGCACTGCTAGTGAGTACCCTAAATACTGGTTATATGGCTGAGTGGATAGCACACTTGTCTGTTAGTTAAGGATGAGTATATATCAGTCCGAGTCTCTGTTGTTTTTATATTTAGAAATTTTATTGGAGCCTCGGATAAAATGAGACTTGAGGCTTTTCTAAGAAAGTCTAAAATGTGACATTTTTTGATGATTTTCATCTCCAGTGAAATAGCCTGGAGATGGTTTAATAACTCGCATCAATTTTTGTTTTTTACTCAACCACAAATGAAGGCAACTAATAGTCAGAAATTTAGAGACAGAGCCCGTCCTTTTATACTCCCACTTAAAACTAAGCAAACTGTGAATGACAAAAAGTTTACATGAGGATGCTTTACAAAGATTGCTACTAAATTTATGATTGACATTAATGTATATGTATATATATGTATATATCACTCATTCGTATCCCGACCCTAGTTAAACTGGGATTCAAGGGAAGAAGATGATGATGATGATGATGTATATACCACTCACCATTTATCGTTTTAGTCATAACTTAGAAGTGAAATTGACTCAGTCTACGTTTAATACAATTGATAAATTATACTTTATTATTTACTATATTTTAGTATATTCAAATACAGTACAAATATCTCTATTACAATGTAATGCTCTTTATTGTTTATTAATGGTTATAATGTTCTATTTAGTTAAGTTGCTTTAAACCATCAAATCATTGCAACGAATTATGCGTATTGTGTTGAACATTTCTTGTATTTTTCCTTTTAATTCTGTTAAATTTTTATGTTGTGTCAGATATCATTTAAATAAAGGACATATTATTTATTAATTTAGTGTCCTTTGAATTTTCTAAGCTGACGTTAAGCTAAGCTTTTTAGAAATATCTTATGCTTTTTTCAATTCAATATGATGCCTTCTATCTGTATTCTACTTTCTCGTTAACTGTGAAATATTAGTTTAAAATATCCCTATTGAAATGTAGTTTACAGGGAAAGCGTGATTCATAGGAGTCTTCAATAATTGTTCACATGATTTCACGTTCTGTCATAAAATTTCCTGCTATTGGTCGAAGTCGGAAATCTCCTCATCTCATCTGTTCTTCTGTAAGGTCGGTTTTTACTCTTGATGTTTAGCTTGTCTAGTGGCAACTTTATATCAATAGCAAATCTTTTATAAATCACAGTATGCAATTAATTTATTACTAACTTGGAATTTTATCTAATTTTCCTCAAATTTTGCAATTTTTGTGAGTATTAGACTAAATATTTTCATTTAACAGCTCAATTTACATTCATTCTTATATACTTAGTTCATTTTCTGTTGATGAGTTCAATTTCTATTAATGAATACCAGTGCATTCTTCAATTAACATTTATTTACACTGTACTAGAAGCCTGTCTTCAAAAATGTCAGCCTCCAGTTTGAGTCATCAGCCCAGCAATGACTCACTGCTTGAGATGATTCGCAGTGTGGTGCCACAGCTAACAACCAATCAGCATAAAGGTTCCTCTGGTCGCATCGCTGTGATTGGTGGATGTCAGGAGTAAGTTTACTTGCTTTTATTATTAGTTTTGTTTGTTTAAAAAAACTTTTGCTTAAAGTTTTAGGTCACATTTATAAAGACAAAAGAATAATGTAGGAGGAAGGAGAGAAAAAATGTTTGATTAAATGTTTGTTTGTTTGTTCATAATGTTTGATTTCTCACATGATGTGATGTGGAGCAGTGTCAGTGATACTATGTATCACTAGCATTTAAAAGGAAACTTTGAAATGTTAATTTTAATGAATTTGTCGTTGTTTTATCAGTAGAGGATTAATTCTGTTTTTAACTGAGAAATTGTATATATGACGTGATCTGTACTTGATATGAAATAGAGGCTTTATGGCTTTTACTGATGTTTCTTGAAATTGTTTCTGAACAGAAATAATGTTTATGTGTTTCTAAGTTCTTAATATTAGAATTTGTTCGGGTAAATTAGTGTACTGTTTATAGACTAATCTCTAATCCTATAGTAATATAATGTTTGCATACGAGCATAATTATGCATGCATGTACCCTGAACTGTTTTTAAAGTATTTTTTAGCCTTGATGGGCATACGTCAGAGCGTTTGGACCTGTATGTCCTTTTTTCACATCGCTTTTGCATATTGTATTGTGTATTTGTGATTTCTTGAAAATAAAATATATCGATCTAGCTATGTAAAGAGTGGAGGAATTTAATTTTGACTTGAGACAGTTGGTGTTGTTGTATGGGAATGAAAAATCCTGGTGACAAATTGTAATGAAACATTAATATTGGCCCTTTTACTAAAACAAAATCTATAATAAGTTTGCTTTAATTCATATTTAAAAGATATCTTGAAAACTTTTATTTTATGCTCTATAAGAAATTCTCAAAATTCTGAGGGCTTTTGAATTTACTGTAGTGGATGATGTCATTTTAAATCATCATCATCATCATCTTCCCTTGAATCCCAGTTTAACTCAGCTCCTAGTTTTTGGAACTCTCTGCCTCCTGCTCTTCGCTCATGTTCTACTACTTCCACTTTCCGTTTTAGGTTGAAAACACATTACTTCCCACCGAAATTTCTTTAATCTTGCCTGACTGTTTTTTGTTCACTGGACTGGCACTATTTAGGATCTTTTTCTTTCTCTTCAGCACACGTTTCTCAGATCGTTTGGGGGGAATCGATTTGTTGTGACATGTGATGGGGGGATGTCTCTGACATCATTGAACGAGGAGACGCATTTTAAACTTTATTATTATTATTATTTTGCCTGTCACAGATACACTGGTGCTCCGTATTTTGCCGCTTATTCTGCTCTCCGTGTAGTAAGTTTTTCTTATTCTTCTAGCACTTCATGTGAGATTTTTACACCTTTTCTGCTTTTTAATCAGTAAAGTTATTCTCTCAGTCTCACACTTTAGCAAGGAACTCTTTTGGTGGCATTTTTACTAATCTGTCTTTGCTTTCATTTGTTTAACATTTGTATTATTCATGTGATTTTGAAAGTATTGTACTGTTACAGAAATTGTGACATTTTTTTGAGTATTGAAGGGCATCAAACCTCTACATTCTATTAGGTTACGAACTTGTCTGTCAATTAAACTTATTGAGACATAATTGAGTTCAAGCTTTGAACATGCTTGTATGCAGAAGATGATCTTTCTTGAATGTGATGATGGCCCATTTATTTAATTTCTCATGGTATTTGTCAGCAGATTACAGGTTACTGAAAAATTATGAAAGTTTCAAGTCCATTTGTTAATGCTTAGTGATAACAAGTCTTGTTGACGGAGAGTTTTTGAAGTAATGAGAGTTTTTTTCTTAAGATCGAAGGTTGTGTGTTTAGGTACTGACAGTTTTTCTCTTATGCATGTTTATAGTGCAAGAAGTTTTCTCTTGTGCTTGTTTATGGTGCTGATGGTTTTCTCTTGTGCATGTTTATGGTGCATAAAGTTTTCTCTTGTGCATTTTTATGGTGCAGAAAGTTTTCTCTTGTGTGTGTTTATGGTGCAGAAAGTTTTCTCTTGCACATGTGTAGGGTGCAGAAAGTTTTCTCTTGCACATGTTTATGGTGCTGATGGTTTTCTCTTGCACATATGTAGGATGCTGATGGTTTTCTCTTGCACATGTGGTGTGTAGGGTGCTGATGGTTTTCTCTTGCACATGTGTAGGGTGCAGAATGTTTTCTCTTGCACATGTTTATGGTGCTGATGGTTTTCTCTTGCACATGTGTAGTAGGGTGGTCCTTAAAAATTAATTTTTTAATCTACTGTTCTCCAAGGTCCTATTTGGTTCCATTCCCTTCAAAAACATCACAAAAAGAGTTTGAGGCAAAAATATTAATATTCAGGACTTGCCAAACGTCATCAAACTTTCATCGTCTATTCTACATGTAAATTTTAAACACATATACATAGCATAATGTATATTTAGGTCTTACAGCAGTTCATCTATTTGTAAGTCCACTTATCTAGATTACAACACAATGATCTCTTCCTTAACAGATGCTTAGCACTGTTAATGATCTTGGTATTTATTGCGGCCTTGAACTTTGGACGGAACTCTCCTCTGCGAGAGAGGAGAACAAGTTGCGATGATCTTCCACAACTTGTAGAAGGAATTGTTTTTGTTTTTTATATCTCGTAATGGAGGATTTGAAGTGCTGAATGAGGCTGCACTGCGTCCAGCTACGTCTCTGACAAAGCTGAGAGATTTACTGAGAGCTTGGCACCTCACATAATCTTCTTGATTAATCAACTCTCTTGGATCGACTTCGAGAATTGAACCTGATAGAGCCAAGTTATGTAACAGAATAAATTTATTTTTTGCTTCGAAATCATGCAGACAATCTCTTTGCTGATTGCTGGGTAAACAGAGTGATGCTTTTTAGTGGTTCATCAGAGCCTTCTTTATTCCTCAAGGCTGCTACCATTAAAAACTTTTAGCCTCTTCTCTCCACTCACACGTCAATGGCGAAGAAACTTATATTACTAACGTCTCGGATAAATACCATACGTGGTGTCCAAAGGCTTTCATTACAGCATTAGAGATGACCTAGAGGAGAGACAGAGAGAGAGAGAGAGCAGAGAAATACTCTATTGGTCCTAGGCGCACTGATACCTGATGAAGTTTGACCCATGAGCGGACATAGATGAAAGCAACAGACAAACATTCTTCAAATATTTCCATTACAATAAGGTAATGATCCGCTGGACCGCAGCTCTAGTGGGTACGCACCTTTAAACCGCTACATCTCCAGCGAGTAAACCGCTTTCGCAATCCAGCGGGCTCAATATTCTGTGTGGAGGATTGGATCATAGGATGGTTATGTTTGGTTCCAGTAGTTCCTGGTAATCATTAGGCGTAAGTGTTTGAAACTCCTCCTGTTGTACCATTACTAAATTTAAGATGTCGTTATTCCACGGACTCACTGTCATTGCTGTGTTCTCGTCATCTGCGAAGGGCGGATGGCAGCTTGATTAATTTGAGACCAATATTCACGAAAATGTGTGAAATGTTCCATGTTTGGAGATTTTGAAATGTCTTTGATACTGAACATTTATTCCAACGTTATTTCAGTAATATGATGCTGACAGTCAATGTTCAACAGTGGACTTTCACCGCCCGAATTCAGTTTCCTGTCGGACGAAAACTCTTCCTTACACCCCAGTATTAGAGAGAGTTGAATCAACACATAACCCTCGTATTAGGTCAATAACCCTCATTAATCAACAGTATCAAGAAGTGTCAACAGTCTGAGTAAAAAAATTAGTAATAATAATGATAATGACAATAATATATCATTAAACTTGAAACTTGGCCAAATAAGTCAAGTTAAACAATGCAAAATATAATGCAAATCTTAAAATCAGTTGGGCAAGTTCTAAATATTATCTGATTTAGTTTTCTTTTTCATTTTTATTGTTTATTAGCCTAGTGAAACCAAATGAAGGGTTGGAGAAAGTTTAAAAATAATTTTAAAAATCACCATTATAGATGGGACCACCCTAATGTTTAGGGTGCAGAAAGTTTTCTCTTGCACATGTGTAGAGTGCTGAAAGTTTTCTCTTGCACATGTTTAGGGTGCAGAAAGTTTTCTCTTGCACATGTGTATGGTGCTGATGATTTTCTCTTGCACATGTGTATTGTGCTGATGGTTTTCTCTTGCACATGTGTAGGGTGCTGAAAGTTTTCTCATGCACATGTGTAGGGTGCTGAAAGTTTTCTCTTGTGTATGTTTATGGTGCAGAAAGTTTTCTCTTGTGTATGTTTATGGTGCTGACAGCTTTCTCTTGTGCATGTCTATGGTGCAGAAAGTTTTCTCTTGCACATGTGTAGGGTGCAGAAAATTTTCTCTTGCTCATGTGTAGGGTGCTGAAAGTCTTCTCTTGCACATGTTTATGGTGCAGAAAGTTTGCATATGTATGGTGCAGAAAGCTTGCTTATGTGTAGGGTGCTGATGGTTTTCTCTTGCACATGTGTAGGGTGCTGATGGTTTTCTCTTGTGTATGTTTATGGTGCAGAAAGTTTTCTCTTGCACATGTGTAGGGTGCTGATGGTTTTCTCTTGCACATGTGTAGGGTGCTGATCTGTCACATGTGTTCTGTGCTAGAGATGCTGCCACTGTTATCAAGTCCTACAGTCCTGAACTCATTGTTCATCCTATTCTGTATGTACAAGTTTACTATTTTATCACTCTTTCTTCTCTCTCTCTCTCTCTCTCTCTCTCTTTCTCTCACACTCTGAGTTTTGTTACAGCTTTTTGTGTTTATTTTTATTTTTATATGATTATATATAATAACTATATATAAGAACTATAAATAATTTATACTTGTACAGTTTCATTTAAATTAAGCTAAGCTTAAAGTTAATTTTGATCCTTTTTCTCCCCTTATTTCTCTCTCTCTCTCTCTCTCTCTCTCTCTCATGATCATCCATCTTTTTCTTTCTCTCTCACTTCTCTCTCACTCAATTCCTTCTAGAAGTTGATATGTAGCCCTGAAATGACCCAATGCATATGAAGCAGAGGCAAAAATTTCTCTCAGTTATTATTTGTACCAGTCTTTTAAGAAAGAAAAAGAGTTTTTCCTCATCATTTTCAACAAAACGTTCTTTATGCTATCTAAATGTTCTCTATTCTATTTAGGGAAGGCTGTCGCTACAGGATCGGGAAATCATAAAGCATCATGTGGTTTTCAGAACTGCAGTAATTCTTAATTATTGTTTATTTTTGTTTTTCTTGTTGCAGTGACGGTGAGGATTCCATTAAAACCATCACTTCTGATTGGTTGGATCGAATGCATTCAGTTGTGATTGGTCCAGGGCTGGGCAGAGATAAGCTTCTATTGGTCAATGCTCAAGTAAATATAGTTAGCTGTACTATATACTGTGATTAAACCTTATTTCCTTTCTAAGATTTATAAGCATATAGGTGTTGTGCGTGTGTCCTTCTCTGTCCTATTGAATGTTTAATGTCAGGTTGTGTGTATGTGTGTGATGCCAATGTTTGTATATAATGTATCTCTGCAAGTCTGTCAGAAAGTACCTGTGTATGTTTGTGTGAGTATGTTTAAGTGTATCATTGAAGGTCTGTCAGGAAGTACCTGTATATATTTGTGTGCTGATGTTTAAGGAGTGCTCTTATGGAGCAAGAAAACAGGCTTTGAGTATGAATATGTACCTTGAACCTACCACTTGGCAGTACACTGAAGAAGAAGAAGATGTTTAAGTGTATCACTGAAAGTCTGTCAGAAAGTACCTGTGTATGTTTGTGTGTATGTTTCAGTGTATCATTGAAAATCTGTGTCAGAATATACGAAAGCCTCCAGTGATCATCGATGCTGTAAGTGCAGTATCAGCTAATCTCTGTTTAGTGATTAAACTAGATCAGTATTTAATTTGTTTTTAAGAAGACAAGTTCATTAGATATCGTCCGGTTGTAACAGGAAGATATGGCACCAGTTCTAGTCTAATCCATTTCAGGTGGCTAGATTTTGAGACAGTCTATATATATGAATATACACACACACAGATATATAATATATATATATATATATATATATATATATAATATCTGTGTGTGGTATATCATGTATACAGACTGTATATATACAAACACAGATATTATATATAGATATATATATATATATATATATTATATATATATATATATATATATATATATATATATATATATATAATATCTGTGTGTGTGTATATTCATGTATACAGACTGTATATATACAAACACAGATATTATATATATATATATATATATATATATATATAATATCTGTGTGTGTGTATATTCATATATATAGACTGTCTCAAAATCTAGCCGCCTGAAATGGATTAGACTAGAACTGGTGCCATATCTTCCTGTTACAACCGGACGATATCTAATGAACTTGTCTTCTTAAAAACAAATTAAATACTGATCTAGTTTAATCACTATATATATACATGTATATGTATATATATATATAGTTTAATTATTGTATATATATAAGTGTGTGTATATATATATATATATATATATATATATATATATATATATATATATATATGAGAGTGTAATCATAAGCTTACTAAAGAGCCGTGGTGCTGTTGTTTGTGCAGGATGGTCTGTACTTACTGTCATGTAATATAGATGTTGTCAGGTCTCAGCCTCAGGTTATTCTCACTCCAAACCATGCTGAACTCAGCAGACTTCTCACTGCCGCTGGAATACCGGTACTAAATCACTCTGTCTGTCTGTCTCTCTCTCTCTCTCTCAGTCTCTCTCTCTCTCTCTATCTCTCTCAGTGTAATGCCTAACAACTGGTTCATGGCATATTATTCTTCAATGCTATCCTTTGCTTTCCTAGTCATCTCTTATGCGAATATGTTATAAATTCATCCAACTTCCCTTTTTTGGGCCTGATTCTCACCCTTTTCCATTGTGTTTCACGTTCTATAATAATAAGGCTATTAAATAGTCAATATCTATTTGATTGATCAGTTGTTCAATCTATTGGATAATCTCTAGTCAAGGCTGTACCTCATTAGAATGTTTAGCTCTGTGGTTGTTGTTGTTTAATCTATTGGAAGTCTCTAGTCATTATTATACCTCATTGGAATTTTTATCACGTTGTCTACTGATAATTATAATCATAGTCAATAAGTGAACAATCAGTCAATTCATTACCACAGCTTGTCTCTTGAATAATGTTATCATTGACAGATGAAACTGACTAAAATCGCTTACTTGCTGACATTTTGTGTTTCTATCTTCTTTTATACTAATGCCGCGTTTTTTAACGTGTGTAGGACACTGAAAAGCAAGAACTAGACAGTACCATAGAGCTAGTGAAATCTCTGAGTAAGGCATTGGGAGGCGTTACAGTGGTCGCTAAGGGTTCATCTGATATAATTTCTAACGGAAAACATGGTACCGTCTCTATACTATTTATGATTGACATGTTCACTTACATGTATATGCTCGTGACACTAACAGTATAATTCACAGTTTTATCTGGTTTAGTGTTGCTGATATTGCACAATGTTGGTTCATAACTTAAAAGGCTGTTTGGTGTACCTTCAAATGAGTGAAGCAGGTTGACCTGATTTATTTTAATAATTTTTATTATACTATATTGTATTGTATATACCCGATCCTGGTTAAACTTGGATTTTAGGGAAGTTGATGATGATGATGATGATGATGATGATGATGACGCTGATGATGATGATGATATTGTATTGTATATATACTACTATATATGCATAGTCTTGTGTCTAGTTTATAGACCGACCAGTGTCATAAAAAGCGACCAAAGCACTAAGATCCAAATCTACTTCAGAAAGGGCATTCGGTTGGTTAGAGCCTAGACTCCAGAAACTGCTACAATTTTTTCTTAAATGAATGGAAGAGTTCTCCTGACTCTAGGTATACTGTAAATCAATGGAAGATGATGATGATACTATATTGCATTGTATTGCTTTGCATTGTATTATATCTTAATGCTTTGTATTTGATTACATTATATTAAATTTTACTATATTTTCTTGTACTGTATTTACATGTAATATATACTTGTATTATGTATTGTACTTATCGTGCTGGAGCCAGTGGCGAAGTCGGTAGGATACTCGACCGCACGAATCCATATGTGCAGGGTTCAAATCCTGGGCTCGCCCATCACTGACATCGCTTTCGAGTGAGGAAACTGACGTTAACATTAGCTTTACCAGCTTTCACTGTATTTTATTGTATGATATTGCACTGCAGTGCTGGTGTGCAGTAGTGAAGGCAGTGTGCGGAGGTGCGGAGGTCAGGGTGACCTCTTGTCTGGTTCTCTAGCGACGTTCAGTTACTGGGCTAGACAATCTGTCTTCAGTGGAAACAACAAGTGAGTTTTGCTTTCTGTATGTATGCACACATTCAACAGATTGGTAAGTATGGTGGGGAGTCTGTATACGCATGTATGTGTTTTACTTATTCGTGTAAGTGCTTCCATGCTGTGAAGTATATGTTCCCTTTCGTAGCTTCATTGTTTTATCTCTTCTGCAGGTATTTATACTGTTTAATAAGATTTTTTTTGGTTTTCTAAAACCCTGCATTATATTTCACAGTTCCGCTTACTGTATGTAACTTACAGATTACTAGAAGATTAAATCTTTTATGTAGCAGCCTATCTCTTGTAAAATTTCTGTGAAAATGTTTAATTTTGTAGCTCCAATTCCTTTATTACATTAACTATAGTTTGCAGATTTATAAAGTCACTTCAATATTATGTAGTATCTAGCGTTCCAAGTTTGTTTAGACTAGCAATTAATTATTTACTTAATCATTTTCATTTGTTATGCCTATAACTAAGGTAGATGAAATAGGCCTAAGTCATATATTTTATTCCGGTATTTGATATCACACGTGCAGTGAGCTGGTGCGGAAGTACGGTGCAGAGATGTGCGCTGGTTACGCAGCGTGTGCGCTGACGAGAGAATGTGCTAGAAGGGCGTGGCTAGATCTGGGCAGGTCTGCCACCACAACAGACCTCATCTCCAACGTGCATCAGGCCTTCACGAGTCTGTTTAAGTCTTAGCTGAAGCAGAACACTCACAAATAGTTATTTGTATTAACACTTGTTAACACTTTGTTAATTATAACTTGAACACCTGGCATCAGCGACCTCTCTCTCAAAGGCTAATACGAGGATGAGAAACTAGAAGTATGTTTTTGGATAATCCTTCCAGCTTTCACGAGTCTTCTTACGTGTTGTAACTTGAGAGACAACTAATGAAGACTGGAAGAATAAATAATTGCGAGAAACTATCAGTGTGAATTATAATTGAGAAAGAAGCAAAGATTTAATACAATTACTAAGATTTCAAGAGGAATTGAAAACTGTAGCAGTGACGTTTGATGTTTAGCTTCTGTGTGATTGATTGGTTCTTTTTCAACTAATTAATAATTAACTAATTAATTAATAATTAACTAATATGAGACTAATTCATTGCACTGTTGATTAGCTGATTGATCAGGTTGATATGGTAACGATTTATCTTTACGTTCAGGAGAATTCTCGTAGTTACCACTCTCTGTTCGTAGCAGGCTTAGATTCAATGTCAATATTTTTCTCATAATTCATTAACACTGTGTCAACTGATGTAACATTATCATAATTCATTCACACTGTATCAACTGATGTAACATTATCACAATTCATTCACACTGTATCAACTGATGTAACATTATCACAATTCATTCACACTGTATCAACTGGTATAACATAATTATAATTTATTCACACTGTACTACCTGATACTAACTGAAATTCTTTCACACTGTATTAACATTTGAACTGGTAAATCAAAGACGAGGCCATCGATTCGATTCACAGACAGATCAAAGCTGACTAAATATATGATATCCTTGTGATACGAAAGAGACTGCATTGTAGCTTTTAAGCATATCTGTGTTTCTCCAAGCTTGAGGCTTGTTTGAGATTTAAGCGTAGTCTTTGCAAATTATATGTATTACTCACTATGAATTAATTGTTTTATTATACTAAGAGTTTTCTTTATTAACTAATTTCTGCTTGTAATACTTTCGTACTAATAGCCTATATCATCTAATTGGTTCATATTGTTTTTTTGTATAATTTAAATAGACTAAGGGCTTGCGATGTTTTATTTTTTAAACTATTTGACATGTGATTTGATTTGTATTTGATAGACATCTGTGATTGCTATGATTTATATTTAAGATAAACTTATTTTACTGTTTTTTAGCCGATCACTCTGTTGACCTAAATCTAATTTTTCATGAGGGCATTTGAAACTGATAAATTTGTGTAACGGTTTAAACGTGCGGTATATCAAATAGTAATAGATATCATCCTGGATGATTATTTCACTATAAAGTTGGATTAACGTTTAATTACATAATTTCATAACATTTTTGATATGACTGATCCTGAAGTTTATTGAAGTCCTGTTGTACCGTGCTGCCTGCCAAGTGAATCAAATCTCAGATATTCCTAGACCGGTAATAATGATTAAGGGAGAGAGAGAGAGAACCATGATCATTTATTATTTGTAACTGAAACAAATATTAAATTAAATTTTAAATTAAGTATTGATTAAATAGGCGAACAGTTTAAACAAGTTATGATATAAAGTGATGGACAATATATATATATATATATATATATATATATGTGTGTGTGTATACACAAAGTTATTTATATAGATATAACGATAGATATTGTCGAGGTTAATCATTTCACAATAATACCATTTGTGTTAACGTTGTGAATGCCAATAGCTTCAGTGTGCAGAACGTCAGAGGGGGACGTTCATAGTTGATCATAAAGTTAACTCTTTAACATTCAGTGGACTGAACAGAACAAATAGATGGGCCTAACTGCATAACGGTTAAATATGGCGTGGTACTAAAGATAAATATCATCCCGGATGATCATTTTAATTTATTATAATGTATGCTGAACTTCTAACTTTTGGTCTGATTATTCAAATTTCAAGAACAACCGTCATACCATAACACAATGTATTGTTATTTGTTTATCTAACTACATGCACGTTCCTATTGTTTGTATAATCTGGGCTGTGATGAACAAATCAAAGATACTAACCGTGAGAATAGCAACAACAATTATTAGAGCGCCACTACATTCATTCGAGCACTATTGAATCAAAAGCAAGCCCACTAGCTAACAATATAAGTGTCCAAAACGGTACAAATCCAGAAAACCAGTCCAAATATATGGAGTTAAATGTAAAGGGAAGTTTACTGTTATTTATAACTTGTGGCACATTATATAGGAAAGAAAACCTCTCAAATGGGTCATCTATGATTAAGCCTTCAATGTAGCCGTTATTATATCAAACAGCACTTTAAATAAATCAGGAGAACAGTGAATGCATAAATCTAGCTTTTAAATATACGAAAAATTTCTTTACGAAATTTTCATTTGAACACTTGACGAGCTTATGTTTTAAGGAGGCCTATATTATACCTGATAATATTTTTATTTTAAAATTTTAAGCTACGTACAATTGCTTCGGAAGTTGTTCCAATGAATGTCTGAGATTTTACTCACTGACCAGCTTTATAGGATTTAATCCCATGATCTTAGTAACAGTGAAGGCTTTTAAAAATCATGCCATATAAGTTTTTACGAAACAACCGGTTGCGAAAACTTTTGTGAGACATTTATATCTGATCTCCATCCTCTATCCTGCTTTCAAATCTGAAATTTTCTTCCATCCGCTCTTTGTAAGTCTCCGATTGAATAGCGTAGGCCTTTGCTTTCAAAGTAGCAGTTTCATAGGCAGTTGAAGACTTACCGTTTCCATCTCTCTTTATTTTATTTCGTTTCCATCTATCTTTTATACAGACTACGGTCACCCTTGTCTCCTTGTACTGTCGCAGATCAAATCCTGGGCTCGCCCGTTACCGACCTCGTCCCCGAGTGAGGAGACTAACGCTAACCTTAGCTTTTTACTTTATTATTCTAGATGAAGTCAGAGACCTGCTTAATGTTACAAACCGATTACCAATTGCTATAGAGACGATAACAAGACTAAGACAGTTCTATTACTGCGCACCCACTGCGCTTAAAGTGGTTCGCTTTACTATGATATATTGCTACTAAAATGTTCTAAGACGACAACAATAAAATGTTAACTACGACGGATATTAATAGTCTACCTGGGTGACGACAGCAGCTCGCAGTCCGTTTTGTCTTTTCCCATTAGGCTGCGGCTCGGTTAACTCCAACACACACACTGTCTCTGACTACTGAGCGGCGCTCTCTTATATACCCTCTCCATAATACAATAATACATCCAACTGCATCATTGTATCATTGTATCATTGCATTATTGTATTATTGTATCATTGTATTATTGTATCATTGTATTATTGTATTATTGTATTATTGTATTATTGTATTATTGTATTATTGTATTATTGTATTATTGTATTATTGTATTATTGTATTATTGTATTATTGTATTATTGTATTATTGTATTATTGTATTATTGTATTATTGTATTATTGTATTATTGTATTATTGTATTATTGTATTATTGTATTTGTATTATTGTATTATTGTATTATTGTATTATTGTATTATTGTATTATTGTATTATTGTATTATTGTATTATTGTATTATTGTATTATTGTATTATTGTATTATTGTATTATTGTATTATTGTATTATTGTATTGTATTATTGTATTATTGTATTATTGTATTATTGTATTATTGTATTATTGTATTATTGTATTATTGTATTATTGTATTATTGTATTATTGTATTATTGTATTATTGTATCATTGTATTATCGTATATTGTATCATTGTATTATTTCTGATGCATTATTGCATTATTTTACCAACGCAATCTCTCTCGTTTGTATTAGTATGGTCCTAGAATCTCTCCATTGCACTTTTTTCCCTCAAGCGTTCATGTGCTGCGATCAGCACGTAAACCTCTATTTCTTGAGGTTTACTCATGAAACTTCCCTTTACCTTTGGACTGATTTGTTAATTTACACCGTTCTGGACCTTTTTGGCCAACTGGCTTCGGTTTGTCTAAATAGCGCTAGTTGTTGCCATGGACGACGATATGTTTGTCTCTCTCTCTCTCTCTCTAAAATTGAACATGCAGCGACATTTAGTACACTCTTACATGTAAATAAAACATGGCGGAATTGAAGGATGTAGAAAATGTAAACAAATCCTTTATGTCTTGAAGCATAATTGTTTATGAAAGAAATTCTGATATCATCTGCTCTAAATATAATGCTGCCGCAATTCATGCACCACTACATTGATCACATTTCATGAATTGGTTGCCAATTGATAACCGACATACACTGAAAACCTATTCATCTTCGATTACATTGATCACATTAAAACAGATAAATTTCAATACTAGATGTACAGCCAGTCAACTGACGGGTTAGGGCCCGGAAGATGGAACGTGGGATTCGCTCCCTTCCGAGCTCAAAGCTCCCTTGGTCATTATCCCTAAAGCATTCCTATACTTATGGAATAGTAGCTTTAATCTGCACAGTAATTATCTAGTTTTGTAACCAGTAAGGATCTAATAATGCTTGAGGATCTTACTTTTATGTTATATTAATTTATTTTTCTGTGCAGGGAGCATTGATATGGACAATTAAATGATCTATAGGTGCTCTTTCAGATGAGCCCTCCAGATAGTCTGAGTAATTTATTAGATATATCTGAGTTCTCGGAATCACTGAGCGCTATTAATAATTTAATTATTAATTTTAATTCCTGTTAACGTATTTAGTAGGCCTTCTTGCCCCTCTGGTAGTGTAGCTGTAGACTGGTACCAGGATGCTGGCTCTGATACTGGCCTCACTGTTGGCTGGGGTGTTCTTGACGCTGGTGATTCAGGCTCTTCTACTCTTCAGGTGGTTCAACTCTCAGCCTCGTGCAGAGATCTCATTCAAACCTCAGACTGAGACGTTCCTCTTGCCAAAGGTTTACATCTGCAGTCTTAGTAGTTTCGTTTTTTTCATCTTTGTAAAGCCCTTAGCTCCTGTTCCTACTTTTCATGCTCGTTATTGAGCAAGAAAAGCAAAATGTGAGTAGGAATATGTACCTTGGAAGACCCTGAGAGAGATATATATCTACATAGAGTCCACGTTAGACCAGAATTTTTACTGGCATGACTGATGCAGTCTAGCCAACTCTATCATTCCATTTTCTTCCACTATTTTTAGTAGGTTGAAAGTGTATCTCTTGCCGCCATAGATTTATTCCATCATGGCTGATGGTTTTTATCACTGGATCAGCTCCATTTATGGTATTTTTCTTTCTCCTCCGTATGTGTTTTTTTGATCTTTTGGGTGAATTGATATGTACTGACGTGTGATTGGGGACGTCCATGACATCATCCTTGTATGAGGAAACAGATGTTAAACCTTTATTTATTTAGTTGTACTGACGTGTGATTGGGGACGTCCATGACATCATCCTTGTATGAGGAAACAGATGTTAAACCTTTATTTATTTATTTGTACTGACGTGTGATTGGAGATGTCCATGACATCATCCTTGTATGAGGAAACAGATGTTAAACCTTTATGTATTTATTTGTACTGACGTGTGATTGGGGACGTCCATGACATCATCCTTGTATGAGGAAACAGATGTTAAACCTTTATTTATTTATTTGTACTGACGTGTGATTGGGGACGTCCATGACATCATCCTTGTATGAGGAAACAGATGTTAAACCTTTATTTATTTATTTGTACTGACTCATTTATTGCTCTGGACTAATTCCAAACATTATAGCAGTTTCTGATAGATGGAATGCTATTAGAATAGAGAATGAAATATCGAAAGAAATTATAAAGGAGTAGCAAATCACTGCCAGAAAGCAGTGCCTCTAATGGATATTTAATAAATTATGGAATGCTGGTCTAGATTCAAATCTCAAACCGAATATGAAAAATCTTATTCCGATAATAATAGTTTGAATTGATGGTTGTCTCATTCTATAGTATGTTAGCTGATAATATTTGTTACATAAATGGATATATATTATTATCTCCCCATGTTGTGTCTGAGTTGTTTGAAGAATTGACCAACCGGTGACTGCTCGTGCTGTAGAAGGCGACTAAAGCACTAAGATCCATACCAACTTCAGAAAGGGCATTCGGTTGGTGAGCGCCTAGGCTCCAGAAATTGCTACAAAAATTTAAATGAATGGAAAAGTCTCAAATAGGGGTTGGCTGGTGGTGTGATGTAGGACAGAGAGGATTTGAGACAGTCTATTCGTATCCCAACCCTAGTTAAACTGGGATTCAAGGGAGGATGATGATGATGATGATATGGATATGTTATTATCATATACGAGATGAGAATTACCGGTACTGGCTATTTTCTTTTACTCAGTTGTTGTATTGTTTTATTCAATATTTTCAACGCTGCCCCTCATAACTATTATAATGAGCCAGTTCTGTCCGTCTGCCTGAAGTAATGCTGATTACAGCGCTGTCTTCTGGCGAGTATAAATTTAATAGCTGCATTATGTCCTATATATGCACATTTTCTCATGTGCCTGCTATTTAGTTACTAAATATCACAATTATTTTATGATCCGATAGTGTATTACATTAAAATTAGTATAGCAATACTGCACAGGAACTATTGTATGAAGTATTGTATCTAGAAATAATATTACAGTAGCATCAGTTATTGCATCCGATCAATGCATCTGTTTTGCTGACGTTTGCAGATTGCATAATCTAATAATGTTTTACGCATATAGATTATAACCAGGATTCAAAGCTTGAATTAATTTGCAGGATGTTATGACTATTCTTCTGTAATTTATGTAGGACTGTACAGAACGTATTGTGTTGTATTGTGTATAGTGTCCCTTTCAAGAACTATTGCAGGAATTAATTAATAGATAATGGACACTAGTATTATTATATTGCTATATAGTATCTGTTACTATTTTTAATTAATTTAGTAAATCATGGAAATAAATTATCACTGAAATAATTAACACAGTGTAATTCGAAGTCATTATTCTTAACGGATCCATACCCATCAGGAAAGCTATTAATAAACGATTAATTGATTGTGTTTGTAATCACTGATATTAAGTTCTAAAGCTAGTAATGTATGATTAATTAATTAAGCAACATTAAAGGAGAATTAATTAGAAAGTTTGTAATAATCGATTGGTTTTAATCATGTTTTATCATAAACATTTAGTGGGATTTGCTTGAGAATAACTTTTACTTTTGTTGTTATGCAGGAATTACAAGATCAGCTGGATGGAGAGAAGGGTAGAGAGAAAGTAACATGTCTTGGGCTAAATGTTCTATTTCAGTTTCTCTTTCAAGAACTGAAGGATACAAAGAAAGTCAGAAGGTAATTTAGTTGTTTCTACGATTTAAATTAAGTTTAGGTTGAACTCATCTTTCATTGAACTGGTCTTCTAATAAGTCCATTATCAGTTTATCAGTTTGTTCAAATCCTGGGCTCTCCCATCACTGACATCGCTTTCAAGTGAGGAAACTGATGTTAACATTAGCTTTCTTAGCTTTTATGCATGTAAAGCTATGTGTGCATGTGTGTAAAGCTGTGTGTACATGTGTGTAAGGCTGTGTGTACATGTGTGTAAAGCTGTGTGTACACATGTGTAAGGCTGTGTGTACACGGGTGTAGAGCTGTGTGTACACGTGTGTAGAGCTGTGTGTACATGTGTGTAAGGCTGTGTGTACACATGTGTAAGGCTGTGTGCACGTGTGTAGGATTGTGTGTACACGTGTGTAGAGCTGTGTGTACACGTGTGTAAGGCTATATGTGCACGTGTATAGAGCTGTTTGTGTATGTGTATAGATGGGTGATGAAGCGCATGAACCAGGAGTTCAACGACATGCTGCAGACGACCGCTGGGCGACTGTTAGAGTCTATCTCCGTCAGAGATTTCAACATTGGTCGCACGTTCCCTGTGCTCAAGCACATCACACTGGATAATGTCAACATGAACGAGGATAACGTGATAGATGTATGTGATATCTTCGTGTCAGCCTTTTAAGTAGTTGTAGTCTGATCAAAAAATCCATCAGTCGATTAATCGATAGTTCAGGCAGTGAATTTGGCTATAGATGAATTTTTCACTCAGTCTCTTTGTGAAGCCATTTATTCTTAAATTATTGATAGTTTTGTCTAATTATTTATATATCACTGTGCTTTCTTTCTGAATGATTATGTAAAAGAGTCAAATCTATTATTCGATTGAACTTAATAAAATAATCAATCAGACAATTAGTCTCTCTTAGATTAGAATTTATTTCCCGCCAATTACTCTATCTTTTTAATAACATAATTAAATGCCTCATTTGTGCAGGAAGTGACCTTGCTGGTGGAGTTGACGTACGTTGGAGGATTTCAACTGGCTGTCGACGTCGAGATGGTGTTTGGAAGGCGGGCCTACCTGTCGGTCACTGTGACTAAAATGTGTGGTCAGGCGAGGCTGCAGTACACGCGGCTACCCTATACACACTGGTCATTCACTTTCACTGAGGTGCGACACTCTGATTAATTTTGTTATTTATATTTATGTAAAACACTAACACTATATCTTGTGTTGTGCCAAGTGGTAAATGTGAGTGGGGTTAAACGGAAATAAATCTGTAAATAGAAAAATTAAATACAGTACTATGCTATTGTCTAATTTCTTTGTAACTGTATTTTTCAACGTTGTGGATTTCAATTTTGCTTGTTTCTTTCGCTTAGTATTTACTCTTCTATTTTCATTAACAGTTGCTGTTTAGTTTCTAGAGGGACAACTGGTCATTTGTGTAGTGAACTGTCACTATTTTAGAATATTGTACTGAGAATAATTATAAAATTACGATCTGGTGAGTGAGCGACTCACATTTCATTATTCCATCTGAACTGTGTCATGACATTGACTTTGAGGGAGGTACCGGGCCTTAAGGTCCCCTTTGTTAAGTCCTCTTTGATTTCTTTTTTGATTATTATTTTTCATCAATTTGTTAAATGTTTCCAGGACCCAGTGCTGGAGTTTGATGTGGAGTCACAGTTTGATGGACGTGCTCTGCCACAGCTTGCTTCAGTCATCATTAACCAGGTCTGTGTCTCTGTTTAACTGTCTCTTACTCTCTCTGTGTCTATCTCTGTTTAACTGTCTCTGTCTTTCTCTCTGTCTGTATCTTTGTTTAACTGTCTCTATCTTTGTCTGTCTCTGTTTAGCTGTGTCCTCTGTCTGTATCTCTGTAACTGTCTCTGTCTATCTCTCTGTCTGTGTCTCTGTTTAACTGTCTCTGTGTTTCTCTCTGTTTGACTGTATCTGTCTTTCTCTCTGTCTGTCTCTATTTTAACTGTCTCTATCTTTCTCTGTCTGTTTCTTTGTTTAACTGTGTCTTTCTCTCTGTCTGTCTATTGAACTGTTTCTGTATTTCTCTCTGTCTGTACTGTACCTCTGTTTAACTGTGTCTGTCTTTCTCTCAGTCTATTTCTCTGTCTAACCGTGTCTATCTTTTTTCTCTGTGTGTCTCTTTGTTTGCCTATATATTCTATCTGTCTCATGTTTTGTGTCTCTGAAGTTTGATGTATGCACCCTTGTTAACACTCTGTGCTATGTTTATTCGCTGTCACTCGATTCTGTCATGGATTATAATTCAGTAATATAGGTGGTACAATTTACAAGTGTTCATGACTTTCTGAACCAGTATAATTTAGCTAAGTAATTTAATACAGCACTGATAATTTTAATATAGCACTTTTAGTTGTTGACACTTGTAGATTCGTAGGACGGTGCGTAAGAAACACACTCTACCCAACTACAAACTGCGCTATCGACCTTTCTTCAATCAACCAATACCAGAAGTGATCACAGAGGATGTCATGTACAGAGGGCGTAAAATTACTGAAGGTCATCTTAAGGTCAAAGTGCTGGGCTGTACCCGGCTGCCACAGTGCAGTCCTGACTGTCTGTTATACTGCTCTCTTGCTATTGGTTAGTTTAATTGTGCTCTCTTGCTATTGGTTAGTTTAATGCTCTGGAATGTATGTTTATGTTTATGAAGATGCTCTAGAATGTATATCTGTGTTTATGAAGATGATCTTGAATGTATGTCTATGTTTATGAAGATGCTCTGGAATGTATGTCTTTGTTTATGAAGATGCTCAGGAATGTAAGTCTATGTTTATAAAGATGATCTTGAATGTATGTCTGTGTTTATTAAGATGCTCTGGAATGTATGTCTGTGTTTATAAAGATGCTCTGGAATGTATGTCTATGTTTATGAAGATGTTTTGGAATGTACATCTGTGTTGTGAAGATGCTCTGGAATGGCTGGAGCTGATGACTAGTAGGAGGAAGTTGTGGGCTGCGATGGACATTCAGATTGCGAAAGCTGTAGGACAGAGTGTCGGCCTGACCTTCACGGAAGAGTTCCTGCTGGACAAATATGAAGAACTTGTAATCATCAGTTCTGTCGTTCCTAATTCACCCGCGCATCACGCAAACGTTCTTGAGAATGACCTACTTCTTATGATTAATGGGGTCAAGGTCACCAGTACTAAACAAGCTGCGCGATTGGTTAAGCAAGCCACTGATAAACTGACGCTACGAGTCGAAAGGTGCCAGCCTCAAATGGATGAACGTAGTAGGGCTCCTCCCACTGAGACGGCGTATAGAGAAGTGGGTGTGGCTTCTGTTGCTACAACAGGATTGGCTGCAGGATTAAATGTTGAGACGAGCCATTCACACGTCGGCTCTGCTCTAAAAACGTCACGTTCAATGGAAAGGTTCCACGTGGTTAGCGATGAAGATTTTGAAGATAGTGGAATGTTGGGGACGTCTCCGGCAGAACCTCGCGGGGGAAGATGGGCGGGAGGGGGCGTGGCCGCGAGGCGTGGAATCAATCAGATCATAAACACGAGTACGAATCTTTTCCACAGGAAGAAGTACAGACAGACAGAGGAGCATACGACCAGTGAGACGCTGAAGAATATGCCAGGTGAGGGTGATGCCAATATAAAGAGAGCGACAGAGGGACTGACATACAGACTCACAGGCAGTGATACTAGGAGGAACTCCACAGGCGTGATTGATAGAGGGAGTGATACGAAGACACTCGTTCAAGCAGACGTTCAGGGTGTTACGGAAAGTGAAAGAGAAGAACAGAAATCTAGAGATTTAAACGAAGACAGGACGACAGGTGGCAATGCAGCACTGTCAACAACTAGTAAAATATTTGATGCATCTAGTAATGATCAAGAAGGACAAGCGAGCAAACAAAGAGATATGTCCAATGATAGATTGAAGCTCACAGATGATGCAGAAGAAAAATCAGCAGACATGTTTTGCGATTTCGAAGGGCAGGCAGGCAGACTAACTTCTAAAGACTGTTTAACTTCCCACTGTGACTCAGCTGAAGTAAACACTTGTGATATCAGCCAATCACTAAATGCTAAATCTAGTGCTGACCAATCGAAACAGGGCAGTTTAGCCGGTGGACAATCACAGCGAACCAGCCTCAGCAGTAGCCTTCCAAATACATCTAACAACTCACCGTCTAATTCTGCTTCTGTGAACCGTTCTAGAGACTTGAAAGCTGGCTCCTCATTGGGCAGGAATCAGCAGCTACTAACCAATGGAAGCGATGCCTCATTGAACAGTGGATCTGGTGCTAATGTTGACAGTGAACAGGCAGTATGTCATTAATAATATTATTATTAGAGAAGTATCTAGTTACCAGTTATAAAAAAGCTAAAGCTAAAAAGCTAAGGTTAACTTCAGTTTCCTCACTCGAAAGCGATGTCAGTGGAGAGCCCAGGATTTGAGCCCCACACCATCCGAGCCGCGGTCGAGTATCGTACCGACTTCGCCACTGGCTCCAGCCAGTATGTGGAACCCCTTGATATTATAGAATAATTATCAGTTGGATTAGTAATACAATACTTAATAATAATTCCCAACCCTAGCTAAACTGGGATTCAAGAGAAGATGATGATGATGGTGATTAGTAATGCAATGGAATGCTTGAAGTTTTAACAGTTATGCATTTAAAGGCGATAACATAAGCTCTTGTAGTGGAATAAACAATTACAGTTGTATCCAGAAGGTTTTATACTGATTAGACTGAAGAGAAGTGATAGCTCAAAGCAAAACCACGTAATTAGAGTGCTACTGTCGTCCATGACATCATTGAGCAAAAGTTATCTATTACAGAAATTTTAGCACTCGTTATTTACATGTAGATACTAAATGTGGCTCTTGCTGTTAAAAAGTCTCTAATTTTATTAGAATTGAGTTGATGTATTACGTCACAAATTTATATTGTATGTAGATCGTGAGTTAATATATAAAGTGCTTCAGGAGCACATAATATTTTTGGTTTTGTGTATACAGTAGGTAGCCATTGCTGAAAAAGCACATTTAAAGTTTACGTCCTATATCAATGTAAAGTACTCTTAATATTGCATATACTCTGTTAAATAATTCTCAATATGTTCTGCAATTGCAATTCTACAGCATATATGCTGTTGATTACTTTGATTAATAGGATGTAAGAATACTTTATGTATCATCCTTCGTGTTAAGTCTTAAGGTATGTACATTGCATATCAGTTCCTCCAGTTTGTGCTCGAAGGTTTCTGATCAATAATTTTCCTGATTTGTATTTTGCAGAATTCTGCAAATGATATCCCCGATAGTAATGACGTCAAAAATGACAAATCTTCTGCGAAATACGGTCCAAACTCTCTACATATGAGAAAAACTCGAATGGTGAAAGCTGAAGCGGTCTGTAATACTTTATGTTCTTTCTAGTTCTGTACTACTTTATGTCCTTTCTAGTTCTGTACTACTTTATGTTCTTTCTAGTTCTGTACTACTTTATGTTCTTTCTAGTTCTGTGCTACTTTATGTCCTTTCTAGTTCTGTACTACATTATGTCCTTTGTAGATCTGTACTACTTTATGTTCTTTATAGCTCTTTTTTTGTATTGCAATGCACCATATAGTATTGTGATGTATGGCTGATACAGAACCCGGGTTTCAACGAGAAGTTTGACTTTGAGGTGACTAAGGAGGACAACTACCTCAACATTGGTGTGTGGTGTCAACAGCCTGAGAAACTGGACAATAAGCAGGTCAAGGTCATCAAACCCGCCAAAGATATACTTCTAGGACATGTGGGTATCTCTCTAGATGGCTGTCTAATTCTTCATCTCAATATTTAGATATTTAATATATAATAGTAAACAATGTAAAAGAATAATAAATAATATCTTGTGGTATGTTTAACTAAAGCATATATAGATATATATCATCATCATCATCTTCCCTTAAATCCCAGTTTAACCAGGGTCGGGAAAAAGCACATCGGAAAAATTCTTGATTTTAAGATTTTGAGTTTTCACGCAATTTCATTGAAAATTACATATCAGCGACTTATGATAATTTTTCATACATGTGTATCTCTTAGATATTTTAAAAGTAATAGAAAAGAGAATTGTCTTTAATTTAATTGATCAAGTAAGACGCTTGGATAAAAATTGTCAAAGTTATTAGCATTCAAAGTGGTTGCATTTATTCTGAACCACCCTGTAATTGTATGCTCGATCGAATAGAAAAGTTTTAGCTGATTTATTCACTTATTCATTTACATAATGATTGATTGATTGATAGATTAGCATACCTCTAATGAACGTAGCTCTTGAATGCTTGACCACGCTACAGTCTGACGTTACGCACACTTACAACCTCACCCCATCTGATCTGCACAAATACCAAGGGTTCGTATCTCTCACTGTCTCTCCCTCTCTCTCTCGTTTGTTTTTGTCTGTCTTTCTCTCTTTCATCTCTGACCGGTGTACACCCACACTATACACCTGTCTCTATAACTGACTTTCTATTCAATGATGCTGCACCCATATGACGTCATCTGATATAATAAATGTAGACTTTTAATTACGTAGTTGATTGATTGCTTGCTTGATTGATGCATTGCTTGATTGATTGATGGATTGATTGATTGATTGATTGACTGGTAGCTTGATTGATTGATTGCTTTACACAGCCAGCACTCTCACCTAGCCTCGCACTCGGGTTTTGAAGAGGGGTTTTGTAGCGGTGATGTTATGCTTCACTTCACGTACTCTTCAGCGCTGGCTCCTCTGTCACAGGATGAGCATAAGAGATTGCTGCACTCATACGAGGAGCACTGCAACAGCCTATTTAGCCCAGGTGGAGGCAGGGTAACAGCTTCTTCTTCCAGTAGTGAGGGCAGGAAGCAGGCTGTCGCTGCTGCGGATGCATCTGTTGATGTGCACAAGTTAGTATTGATTTAATGATTTGTAGTTGTGTCATATTAGTATTATGTTTTCTTTAGGTTACTGGTAGAATTTGGGTTATTTTTTGCAACACTTAAATTGTTTTAACTTTCTTTTAAGTTAAAGATTGAAGTTTCTTAAAGTCGGCAAAGCACTAAGATTCAAACCTACGTCAGAGAGGCATTGTGTTTAGTGAGCACCTAGACTCCAGAAATTGCTATAAAATCTCGACCCTAATTAAACTGCGATTCACGGAAGATGGTGATGATGATGATTGATTGAGCTATTGATTTATTCAGTTAATTGATTTGTCAGCAGCATTTCCACCGCAAGTTCCTCCACACACGCCAGCAAATCCTCCAGTCAGCATAATTTCACCAGCACTCACTTCACTTCTGCCACCTACTGCGGGTTTTGCTCTAAAAAGGTAATTATTTGAATTTATTTCATAGATGATACATTATATAAGTATACCCATAAAGTAATATATAATTTGAGTTAATTTCAGCTCAGATATCAGTTAAATTATGTCTAAAGATTTCTTCCTCCAATTAATTAATGAATGAAAATTTGTGTTTATTTCTTAGAGATTTTCTGTACACATAATGTAATTTTTCTCACTCTAATCGACCCACGAGCTGATTGTCTGATTGATTGAAGTTGATATTGATTCGTTGATAGATTAGTTTTTGAAATAAATATTTGACAAACTTTCATAGCATCAGTATTTGTGTTTATTAATTGATTGACTGATTTATTGCTTCAGATATGGTTTAAGACAGCCTACCAATGTGATCAGTGTCTGATGGTTTGTCACAAGAAGTGTGTAGACAGATGTCAAGAACAGACAAAGTGTGTTCCCAAGGGCGTTAAACAATCGACAGCTACTGCTGCTGGGTTAGAAGTGTTTAGATACGTGTATCGGTCTGGTTTCTTGTAGAATTATTTGTCTTACTGCGAATAAGAATGTATATATTCCTAATATAAATGTATTTGAATGTATTCCTTTGCCTGTACTTGTGTCTTGGAGATATTGAATGCTTGCCACAAAAAATAGTTCAATTAAAAGCATGATGATGATATTTTGATCTTGACCTACTAAGTTTGTTGCTAGCTACATCTTCAGTCTCAACCCCCACTAAACTCTTCTGTAGTTCTTCAGTTCCGAAAGCAAACTGTGGCCTCCTGCTTCCCGGGCAAGCTTGATATCCTTTTGGCCATCCTATCGATTCGCTCTACGTAATTAAAGTACATTTCACTTGAGAAAAGAATTTGGTCCTTTGGTTTCTTGAAGATTTCATGGATTGCTCCGGATTTGTGTGCAGAGATCCTGAAGTCAAGCAATCTGTGTAGCGTAGTGTTTTATTATTATTTATATATTATTATTTTATTTATTTATTGTTATAGTTATTATTATTATATTATTATAATATTATTATATATTATTATTATTTACTATTTCATTATTTATTTTTATTTTTATTATTTTATTTATTTTTAGCATAGTACATTTCACTTGGTCGTTTGGTCATTTGGTTTCTTGAAGATTTAATGGATTGCTTCCAGATCCGGAAGTCAAGCAATCAGCCTAGGGTTTTATGGATGTATTAAATTTAGTTAATCTCTGAATTATTCGTATCTTTGGTTATTGCTTATGGATTTGGTTGTGTCTATTGTATTGTGTAATTTGCTAAGGATACTTCTCAGTATGTATTTGTCTGTTTTGTATTTGTAGGAAAGAAACATCTGATATAAACAAGGCAGCTGAAGAACTGAGAACTAAATTGAACATTCCTGTTAATGGTAATACTGTTCTTTATTTCAGTGTATCTGTCTCTGTTTGCTTTTCTGTGTTTCTCACCCTATCTCTGTCACTTGGTCTGCATTATGTACCTCCTACCTTGAATTATCTATTCTTCATCGCATTTCTCTTCAGTTAGATGTGAAAACTGAATGAACTCTCCATTGTGTAATGTATTCAATTAGTCGAACGGAATCATGTAGACCAGATTAGTGATTATTTTGCTTTGGGACTATCTTGTTATATTCTGGTACAATATGTACATATTTTTCACATACATGTATATTGCCTATATTTATATTAACATGTGTGTTTCTATGTTTGTTTATCTACCCGGGTATTAGATGACTCCAGCTCCGCCTCGAAGCAGTTGACTGACAGGAAGAGACATAGCTCCGCCCCAGGTCAGACCACGCCCCCGCCAGGCCTCTCAGCTACAGATATATCTGATGTTGCAGCGACTGGCCAGACCTTTGACCTCGCTGAGGCTGACACAGCTGCTAGTCGCAATACTTCTTGCTCATCCCTTCAAGATCTCACCAGCCAATCACTGGTCTGTTGTTTGTTGTTTTGCTTGTCATTCACCTGTTTAAAACTACGTGAATAACAACCACTGCATAAAACTGCATAAATTTATATTTTGGTAAAAATTAAGATATGACCTTGTATAACCGACGCAGCAGTAATATTATGAATTTTAAATACACATCTATCTCTCTCGTGCTCTGCAAAGTGATTGATCCGAGGTATATATTCCTAATCACCGTCTACTTTCATGCTGCATAACAATCCACAAATTAATCACTTAGGCCTGAGAAAAAGATTACATCTAGTGTGGTTTTACTATGTCTTCCTCAGTTTACTAGATATATTTGAGATGCACGAAGTGGTGTATTTTTCGATTTTATTTATCAATTGGGAGTGTTGAAGAATGATGTCAATCAGATCAAGATATATGCTATTTGTGATGATTGACAGATAATGTTGGCCAATGAGGAAGCAGCTGGGAGTAGTCTATCTGCACTCTGTGCTAAGGCTGAGCAGACTTACAATGCTGATGAGAACATTGTAAACGCTGCCAAGAGGCGTGGCCGAGAGCTTCACGCTGACCTTGACCTGGCGGCTCGTAAAACAAAGCTTGATAACGACGTAAGATTAACTGAATAGTTTTTGTTTTTGTTTTTTTAAATTTTTGTTTGCTTTGAAATATGATGAAAAAATGAAATGAAGTCTGAAATGGTAGGTTCAATAAACATTCTAATTGCCAGTTAGCGATCAGTATCCTTATAGACAATTTTCAATGAGAGTGAATTGTGCCTGTGTTTAATGTTCATATTTTATTAAGAAATTGTTATTTTAATTAGTAAACTAGGTTGCAAACTTTCCATATAGTAACTATTTATTCACTGAAATTTCGAAAGACATACATTAGTAACGTTCTACTTAAATTGTGTCTGGGTTGCTGAAGAATAGATCAACCGTGAATTGAACTTGTTGTAAAAGGCAACAAAGCACTAAGATCCAAGCAAATGTCAGAAAGGGCATACGGTTGGTGAGCGCCTAGGCTACAGAAAATGTCATAAGGTTTTCCAATCACTACAACAGTTAAGCTGGGATCCAAGGGACGATGATGATGTTGAAGATTCACTCCTAGCTAGAGAGAGAGAGAGAGAGAGAGAGATGTGTTTATTGCAGCATCAACACCAAATCACTGACAAATAGAAATAATCATTTAAAAGAAATAAAATAATGTAATAAAAAATGAATGAATGTAAATGTAGTGAAGTAAATCCTAATGTTCCAGAATTCATTTTACTGAAGAACCTCTTTGTGTCTGCTGCAGATAAATCGACTGCAGACGGAGATAGACAGTGAGACAGAGAGGAGAGCGGAGCTACAGCGTCGTCTCGATTCGCCGGCCGCTGCTTCAGACGATAAGCTCAAGTCAAGTCTGCGCGCAAAGCTCGAAAGATCAACCGGTAAGATAGAGTCGCTGACCATTCTGCTGCTGCAGTACTGCGCTGGTCTGCAGCACTGTATGGGTCTGGAGCTGCAGCTGCAACAAGAGCAGCTGGGCTCAGAGCAGCTGGGCTCAGAGCAGCTGCAGCAAGAGCAGCTAGGCTCAGAGCAGCTGGGCTCAGAACAGCTGAGCTCAGAGCAGCTGGGCTCAGAACAGCTGAGCTCAGAGCAGCTGCAGCAGCCTCTGCTAAGCTCGGACCAGGGTGCGAGCGAGAGTCACGAGGAGAAGGAAGAATCGAAGTTATCCGAGAAAGAAGGAGCTGAACAAGAAATGAACGATTTGAAGAACACTGCCATTCACACTGATGTTGCGAAATCTAATGATGGCGCGGAGGAACATGGAGAAAGTAAAGATGACGGTGGAAAGAAGGTTAGCAAGTCTGGAATGAGCTTGCTTACTGAATTGGATAGTGGAAAAAAGCCTAGTGGAAGTGTTTCGAGGAGAGGGGATTATGCTGTGAAGAATGAGACAAGTACGCTAGCTAAACTTGCAGTGGAAACTTCTGGAGCTCTGACAATTGACTCAGAGTCTCTTATGACAGAAGTCGAATCAGGGTCAAAGAAAGCTAAGACTGAGGTCGATGGAGCAAACGCTGAAGTCACTAAATCAGTTGCAGGTAGAAATATCTCTATCACAGCTGGGACAACTAAGGTACTTGGAACTGAAGAAAATCCAACTGGAAGGAGTGTAATTAGAGCGTATGTAGCAGATGCCACCGAACCAGGTCGTGTTGAAATTACGAATCCTAAAGATGAAACACGTGAATATTTACCTGAGTCGACAAATAAAGCTAAATCTTCATTGATAGAGACAAGCGCATCCGATGCTGATGATGTCGTAACGGTGCAGATACAGCTAGTAGATAATGAAGAACCTGATGGCAGAGTCTCTGCAGGTGAGGTGCTGGATGAGGAGTACAGGAAGAGAAGTGAGTTGTACGGAGAGATGTCTGATGAAGAGAGCGATGAGCTGCTGGAAGAGTGCTTCCGGTCTATTGAGATGGAGAGTAGTGATTGGACAAGAGATGAGGAGATGGAGAGTCGTGATTGGACGAGAGATGAGGGGGAGGAGCTTGCGAGTGAGGTGGTGTCGTATGGTAGGGTGAATGAGAGTTCACCAGTTGTCAAGAGACTCAGTGATTCAGAGTCTGATGATAATAATGATGACGATGATGCTGCTGATAATGAAGATGTTGATGCTGATAGCCATACAGCTGCTGTCAAGTATGAACACTAGAAGCTGTGGCGAATCGGTGTAGCGTTTAGGCAATGAATCAATGGATATGTTCTGTCAAAATCATTGAAAAGCGAGCAGCCCGTTTATATTCTAGAAGTGTATTTTCTTTGCTCTTTGATAACTACAGTTGTGATAACCAAATTATCCCTGGGAATCAAAGCATGGAGTTAACAATTTGTCCAGTTGTGTTAACCGAACTATCCCTGGGAATCAAGGCATGGAGTTAACAATTTGTCCAGTTGTTATAACCGAACTATCCCTGGGAATCAAGGCATGGAGTTAACAATTTGTCAAGTTGTTATAACCGAACTATCCCTGGGAATCAAGGCATGGAGTTAACAAGTTGTCAAGGCAGTGTCAAAAAAGATTTTATTTGCTAGTCAGTAGATGTATCGCTAATTTTAAGATTACTTGTTAGCCCTGATCAGCCTACTGAATCAAGCTTAACAGTTGATGATCAGTAACCGTATCACTTGTCTGTTAAACGTCCGTACTGAGGATTTTAGGCTAACCCTTCTTACATTCCATTTAACATTAAATTATACATAGAGCAGTGCTTCCTAATTTGTTTATTGTCTTGGACCCGTTTTCTTTTTGTTCAGCGTCTTGTGAACGAGTTCGTATTCAGAACGTATCTTACTACTGTTCAACGATAATTTTCACTCGAGTGAAGGATTGTTTATGCTAAAGATTGTTTAAGCGAGAGATTGTTTAAATGAAAGTTTGTTTAAATGAAACATTGGATAAGTGAAAGATTGTTCTACTAATACTATCAGTCCATCAGCTGTGGTCAGCATTTGCTGAATGTTTTATTATAATAAAAATGATTCCATGCATTAACAAATTGCAATTCAAAGTAAAACATTTAAAATAATATTTAAATCATATCTAAGCAGATGTGTAAAGCAGTAAATATTCAATATTGAAAGGTCCTGACCCCTGTTGTCTACCAGCTCAATGGAAATTTGCTTTACCTCTTTCTAGAATAGTCTGCTTTCTTTATGATTCATGTCTCAGAAATTCAGTTTTAACCTTTTTTTTGCTTTCCTCTGTCTACTTGTCATGGCGAATTTAAGGCGTTCAATTTAGACATTTTCAAACAAATAGTTCAAACTAATCTAGAAAAAAAAACACCACAAAGGATTTAAAACTTTGAAAACCTCTGGTCTAAAGGTAAATATTGCTATAAGTACAGTGCTGGAGGAATCTATGTAATTGTATAAGCCTGCAGATTCCTGTGATATAAAATAGACATTGCTTGATTAGTCAATGGTTTGATCTTTAATTTGCTTGACAAGAAAATTATATTTTGTGTTAATTGTAAATACTAATTGTAAATTAAATTATGTTTTCTGAGATTCTATACGCTTAGTCAAGCAAGAGTCCTTTTCTATGGCATCCCCGACCGGTGGTTATTAAAGTAAGAATTGAGAGCTATGGGAACATTTGGAATTTTCGGGCCCCTGTAATGTATTTGCATGGTCTCCTAGTATCTAATATGAACCCCTAGTAGGGGAATGCACCTCAGAAAAAATAGAGCCAGGGGAACACAGCCCCCCCACACCACTTAAACTACTGCCCCGCCTTCTAGCTTCTGCCAAGTAACGATAAGTAAGAAAAAGCTCTAGTATCCGGGTGTCCAATGCATCACCCGCATTATAAACTTCCGCTAAATCTGCAGAACATCTTCCGCATCTGATATGTAAGACCTTCTCTACTAATGTTAAATTCAAGCGATCAGGTGAAGTAGCCTATAACAGAGTTAGTACCCCGCAAGGCTACAAATCTTCTCCCTGGCATATTACTGAAGTCGCCTCTTTAGAAAACGTGCAGTTTTAGTGGATTCATGTGGAAATTGCCCTGAATCGGCAGCTAGTCAGAAATTGAGTGACTGTAGTTGGGTGATTAGGATCTCAAAGTAACACTGTCTCTTTAGAATGCTTGGTTTCATTTCAGCTATTTCATAAAATATATAACTACATGTAGGCCTAATTGCAAAACATTCAGTGTAGTTTTTGGCCAGTATTTGAGCAGTATTTGTCCTGTGGAGTACGTACCTACCTTTCTTCTTGCTGTATAGCACATCGTTAATGCTTTTAGTGAAAGTAACTTAAGAATTTAATCTATGTTGTATAATTAGTCTATTGAGCGTTGTTATATCAGACGAGTATTTCCTTTCTTTCAATTGATAAACCTGATCGGTAGAGCCATGCTGCTAAGTCTTTAAAGTTAAAAGCTAAAGTCAAATTTAACGTCAGTTTTCTGCTGGATAGCACGCCACTATGAGGAGAGCATTGAATTTGAACCGTACACCTACTGATCCGCTGACGAACAATATACCATCGGCTCAGCCCTCATTATGCTGTGTCATTATGCTGTGATATGTAATTTAAAATCTAAAATATTGGCCTTATGTACGTGAATACTTGTGCTACGTTCCGCTTCTGTTAATTAAACAACTTTTATTTTTCTGGTGTTATGAATTTTGCATATATACTGCAAGTTAAATTTAGAATGTAAACTTAGCTTAAATATGTCGTAGAAAAAATTATTAGTAGAAGATAATTATTATGTGTGCCGATATATGGCTCTAAATGTTGTCATTTTAAAACATATCTCTTTCTACAATGTTCTCTTCAGTACTTTTTTCTCTACTTAATTCAGTTCGTTTTAACTTTCCAGTATTCATAATGTGTTATGGGTGCAGAGTTTGTTTAGTTTTTTAACTTTGCTTGTAAACTAATAATTACAATGTGTGAAAATGTCGTTGTTTATGATAGCTAGTAGATAGTCAGCATGCGGTCAGTCACGCCTTCATTCTAGTGGTTTGTTACTAGGTTATGGCCATGGTATGGAAAATTAGTCAAGAATATAAAAATTTACTGGATAATTTTAGATATTTTCCCATAAATTGCATAATTATAATACTGTGTTTGCTCCGTTTGCTTGATAAGCAAACGATTTGTGAGAAATACTTTAAATCCACAATTATCAGAGAAACGATCAAAAATGGCCTTATATTTAACCTTTCAAGTATTTTTAACTTGATTTCGGCCATTGTTGTTTACTTTAAGCGTCCAAAATTGCTTTCCGTTATGTCTAGTAAGCAAAATAGGATTTTTGATAAAGTATTTAACATATTTTTAATCGTTGAAATTCTTTTGTTAACGATTAAATTAATCGTTAACTTTTCAGCCCTAATGTTGAGTAAAATTCTGTCTAACATTTTAAGGTTAAATCGTTTGTTATACGACCATCTAGAGATAAGTATTATTGCGCTTGTTTAAGAGTTTGTCCTCAATTTTTCATACTTTTAGTTTTGAGCTCGTGATGTCACTTTTAGCAATTGTTAAATTATTTCATTATCAGATGATTTGACTAATGTATGCAATATAATGTGCTTTTAGCTAAATGATAACTGAGTCCAATATTGACGAATCTTACTTGAGTGCAGCCTTTAGCAAGAACTCTGTTCTTAGTATACTATATGACACACTCTACGACATCACTCAAGTTACAACATCAAGCCGCTTTCTGCTAGACTAGTTATAAAGTTGCTTACTTGTTAATATATTGTAAATTGTATTTAAAGTTACTTAATTCTCAATGTATAGTATATTTTGGATGCTTTGATTGTTGTGAAACAAAATGCACAAGATATCTATAAATGCCTGACTTATGCAGATTTATTCTATTAAGACGCGTTTAAGTGAACGTGATAGCAGCACAGGAAGAGTGATCCTACTTAATCCATGACATCTGGGGCGGATCCAGGAATTTTTTAAGGGGGGGCCCGAAAATTTTTTTGGAGAGTACATTTTTTTGCTTACGCCCCGCCTTCTTCGGGACATGTGACGCAACCAGAAAAATTTCTGTGGGAGGGCTCAAAATTTGTTCACTACCGCTTTCGGCTCATAGAGTGAGTGTATCCCCGTACCTTACCACCTCCCCCCCCCGCTCATACCCGTACTAAAGTCAGGGGAAAACTTTTTGCCTCCAATGCATTAGTTATGCATTGGTTCAAGTGAAAATTGAGAGCTAGTGAAACGGTCAACATTTTTCGGGCCCCCTTCCCTTATACATGGCTCCTAGTATATCCTAGAAAAAATCGAGCTATTGGAACTGCGTTCCCTGTCGTACCCCTCCCCCCCCGCCCCCCTTAACCACTGCTATTGCTTACATATTTACACATCGAAATTGCCATACAAACAATGAAAATATACCATGTCTTACCCTCCCCCCTGGCCCTCCTAACCACTGCCATTACTAACTTATTTAAACATCGAAATTGCCATAGAAACAATGAAAATATAGTTTACATTTTTTTATCGGCGGACCTAAGGGGGGGGCCTGGGCCCCCCCCATGGATCCGCCACTGCATGACATTAATGATCATGCCGCTCCAGCCAATCCCATGAACAGAAAATTAGCGATCATAGCAAATGTGATAAAGTTAAAATACACCATGAAGTAAAGTAAACCACGCATCATGGTGAAATGCATGCTCAACTAGGTTGATATCTGTCACACCTCATGTTTAAACCCGTTAGGCAATTTCGTCCATTTTCCCTAAAAACCAGTCCAGTTAATATCCGAGATTGTATTCACAGATCAACGCGGCCGTGAATCGAACCCAAGAGAGTTCAATTCACCTTAGGATCTGTCACTTTAAACTTTATGACGTTGCCACTACACTACACTATCAGCGCTACTGTGGCATTTGGCATAGAGCGGCGCTTTATAAATATACTTAATGATTGATTGATTAAGACATTCTAAATGCAGTAAATATAGCGAAATGATCGTACATGATATATCTATTATTTCTAATGCCATATGTTCAAACCGATAGACTGTTTGGTAGCCCTAAAGGATACTCATTCACTTTGTTTTAAATTTGAAATAAATTAGACATTTTTACCAATTAGCCTGGATCCATTACACTAACCTTGGGTCTAGCCGCGATTTAATGACTATTTGTAAACATAATGAATTATTCTATGAACTAATCCCAGCAGCGCTGATCTGAGAGTAAAATCTCGGACATTCACTGGACGTATTATATGGAAAATGGCCTAAATTGCCTAGCAGCATAAACATGCGGTATTAAAAGTGATAGATGATCATTTCACTTTGGACTGATTTTCTGGATTTTGGCATTTGCACCGTTTTTGGACCTTCTTTTGCTCGCCGGCTTGATTTTGTCTCAATAGTGCTCGATGTTGTCATTGATGACTGTACCACTCTCTAATTGTTGTTATTGTTATTCATTATAATGCCCGTCTACTTTTAGGCTACTTTTCGATAGCAAAGTACGAAGCCAATAGATCAGTTCGGTAATTGAAAACATATTTTGTTGCATGTTAACACTGGTTTGTGGACAGCTGATCCATATATTTACATGTTAATGTAATTGGTCTACAGGTAAAATTATCTCCGAATATATATTTTATATGAGAGACTTATAGTAGAAGAAACCGGGATCTTAAAGCCAATTAGGTAAAATAATTAGCTTTTAAGGATAGGAGAAATCCAGGGCTCACCTTTCGTAGAGGGTAAAGCGTGCTAACCACTTTCTATAAGTTCCTGGAATCTACTGCATTGCTGATGACGGAGGAGTAGTAGGGCCTATTGCTGTTTGGCAGATGCAATGGCGGTGCGATACAGCTTGTATGGTAAATTTGAGGTGGTTTCCCAAACCACAGCATGGTTTCACGCCATTTCCTGTCAGCTTCACGACACGCTGACTTCAACTTAGCCAGCTAAGGATTGAACCAGGGGTTAGACTAGTCAAAGATGCCTGCTTATCAAACAGAGCAGAAAGGGTGGAGTTGTACACGTTCATTGAGATCAGAAGGCGACTTGATTAGAGTCGAGTTCTCAAGATCAGAACAGAATTTATTGATGTCGATGCTATTTACTTTGCGATATAATATTGTGGTGGTGTTTGGAACAGTTTTTTTATGCTTTAGCCTTTAAGAATTCGGTTCGGGTTCGGTTCTATCAAGGGTTCGGGTTCGGCTTGCTTTCCAACTCGCAAGAGTTCGATTCGTGTTCGAAATGGTTTGATTTGGATAATGTTGCAATTGTTTAACTTTACTTATAATAATCAAGGCTATGACAAACATGTTTAAAATGGTTTACGGTAAATATGCTTAAAAATTAATTAAGTCATAATATCCTAAATGCCTCATTTTTTCACCTGGGTAAAAAATATGACAATGAAACATGGAGAAAAGTGGCATTTATTCCTGTACATATAAATGTACAAGTTCCTGTACATTTCATACTTTATTTGATACGTTTATAATTAAGTGGAAATGTCTTGGCTAAAATTTGATGCAATATTTCAGAGACAAAGTGTAAAAAAAATAAAAATAAAAATGTCAAATAAAGATGATTTAGTAAACACGTGTAATTATATAAAAAATGACCATAATATACACCGTTTCCTATCAACTTACCAGTAATAAGCTTCACAATTTTTTAGATCAATTATGAATTAGGTTACAAAAATATTTATGAAATTATTGCATTGCTATGGTGCAAAATTATTTACTCCAGATTGCCTAAACACATATAGAATGTCATATATATATATATATTTATATATGTATATATGTATATATATATATATATATATATATATATATATATATATATATATATATATATATATGTATAATTATTTGTAAATCTGGCTGCAAAAATATTAAGGTAGCACACTAAAATTAGAAAAAAATCATAATTTGAATTTAACAAGAACAAATACACCTAGATTGAGTCGAGCATTTTCAGATTTTTATGGGATACTCTCATCACTTGTCTCTTTGATCTTAAATTTTCATTCCATATTTCAATGCCGTATCATTCAGACTATCCATTGTCTTCTGTAGGCCCGTCTCGCTTCCCGCTACCATTCCTTTGTACCGCTAGCATTTTAAAATTTGTGTCGGAACCAGCCTTACCTGAATATATGCTGTTAGATACTGTAAGACAATGTAAATGCAATAACTAATATATATATTTGTATTGTTCGTACTATCTTTATTTAATGTCAGGCTGGTGAAGAAGTGAATTACGCATTATAGTGAATAATCAACTAAGTTGATATATATCACTTTTAAAACCACATGTTTAATCCGTTAGACAATTTAGACCATTTTCCGTATAACCAGTCCAGTGAATGTCCGAAATTTTACTCTCAGATCAGCGCTACCGGGATTCGAACCCACGAGGATTCAAATCACCTTAGGATTTGTCATTTAAAACTTCATGACGTTACCCCTACGCTATTTAGACATTCTTTAGAATGTCTACATAGCGTAGGGGTAACGTCTATTTAGACATTCTTTAGAATGTCTAAATGAAGAAAGGAACTCCAGGAGTTTGGTTCAGTTTGGGTTAGACGAAGTTTGGGTTCGGGTTCGGATCGGGTTCGGCCAGAGTCTGGGTTCGGGTTCGGTTCGGTTCGGCCAGAGTCTGGGTTCGGGTTCGGTTCGGATTTGGTCGAGTCTGGGTTCGAGTTCGGTTCGGTCAAAATTCTAGATTTAAGTGTTCGGTTCGGTTCGATTCCCATCTCTAACTTAATAGTTACTAAACAGGTCGAGATTTAATGACTTTATTTGTAAACATTTAGGCCTAAACTTCAGGCCAAAGTTTAAACATTTAGAAATATAAATGCTATAAAAATATATAAAATAAGCAGTAATAAATGTAATATAAGTTGTTATATAACATAACAACAATTAGAGAGCTATTGTCGTCCATAACAACATCGAAAACTATTGGGACATATCCAAGCTGGTGAGCAAAAAGATCCAAAACGGTGCAAATTCTAAAATAAAAAAATCAGTCCAAAAATATATCGTAAATTATACAGCTAATAAATAACTAATAATAGTTGAAACATGTTACTACTTGAAGATTATATAATTTTGTATTAAGTACTTATATGTTATGTATAATATAAGGAATTTAGCAAGGTTGATTGTAACACTTTGTTTAAGTTAACAAATAGCTGTATAACTAGGTAGTCTAGAGGGATTAAGTAAAAAGTAAAAAAGCTAATGTTAACGTCAATTTCCTCACTCGAAAGCAATGTCAATGCCATCAGTGACAGTGGCGAGCCCAGGATTTGAACCCCACCCATACTGATCAGCTGTCAAATATCTTACCGACATGGCCATTGATTCCAGCACTGGCTCCAGCTCAACCATGCAGATTTATAGGGGCTTTAAATTTAACATAACATAACATAACGACACTAGGTCAGAAAGCACAACTGCTTGTTTGAGACACACACAAAATAAAATAAAAACTTACCTACACAACTTGCATAGCATAACATATTAGACACATTTTACTTAATGACCAGTACTAATACAGGAAACCAGCACACCTGTACTATTAACCTGTACACTAACAGGTACAAATACTACTCAATATGCTAACACTTGTCAAATTACAATATACCTAGGCCTACACATCCTCAAAACCACACATACCAAACATTACAGCAAGAGACAATAGCCATTTTATACAAAAAAGCTAAATAAACTGTATAAACTCTACTTAACTATCAAAACTTATACACTTTAATAGGACTGGGCAACCCCACAACTCGGCCTATTACTTTTCCATTAATACTTCACACCTTTCCCTACAATACTTTATATACTTATCATATCTATTCTTAAATTGATTGACAGATTCGGCCTCAACGACCTGCTCTGGCAGTCCGTTCCAAACACCAACAACTCTCTGACTGAAAATTTTTTTGCGTATCTTAAGCCTACTTCTAAATTTAATTAACTTGTATTTGTGTCCTCTAGTTCTGTTAGTATTTGCTAATTGAAACAAATCGTTATTATTTACTTTACGGAAACCATTCAGCATCTTATAAACTTCTATTAAATCGCCTCTAACCCTTCTCTCTTCTAAAGATAACAATCCAGTACATTTTAAGCGGTTTTCATAATTGACATTACTACATTTCTTAATTAATCTTGTGGCTCTAGCTTGGACTTTCTCTAATTTCTCTATATTTTTCTTAAGATAGGGACACCAAGCCTGAACACAATATTCAAGTTTGGGTCTAACCAATGCCTTATATAACTTTTAATATAATGTCTTTTCTTCTAATTGTCATTGTTCTATATGCATTATTTATTAAATTTATTAAATCTAGAAGTAGATTAGACTTTAATTAAAATATTTTTAGCCACAAAGTCACTAATGTTTGAAATGGGCTTCCAGGTTACATGATAAATAATGATAAGTTTGTGTAACATTGATCTAAAAGTAAATACTTGTTTTAAATTAATTAGGCATTTTAAGATGTACAGATGTAACATTATGCCTAACTTGAAATAGAAATGTAGAAATTTCGTAGAAATATTTAGTTGGGTACTTGCTTTAAATTCGCAAATGTAGTTGTATAATGTCGTTCTCTATCTCGCTGAACTATATATTAGTGTTTGTAAGTGTTAATGTGCCTTAAACAAACATGTCATTGCTTTTTGATTCGGTATTATTATGTTATGTTTTTATGTTATGCTATATGTATAGTTATAAATTTATTTATCTTTCAGGGGAATTACTTGTGCATGTGTCTGACAGTAATTCAGTGTTACCAATGATAAAGTACATATTCGTGTGCTGTACATATTATATAGAAGGTCATTCTAGCAATGAGCACTGTTGAACATTACAGTGATTTACAGAAAGGAAGGGATGGAAAAAATTATGTTAAATATGAAGGTGATATTGCCATCCTCTTTCTTGATCGAGGTGAGAATAGGCTGAACGACTTGTTCATTGAAGCTTTCCATGCTTCATTGGATGAAGTAGAAAGGTATTTTTATTAGCATTTCTATTCTGAAGTTGACTTGTTGTATATTGAGCTAAATGCATGTCTCAATTGTATAAATCCATCTGTGAAATCTTTGGATGAGAAGACTCAATTATAATCTTTCATCTGATAGGTCTAGAAATTGATGCATAGAAATTGGTGCTTAGCTTGACTTGTGACATTTATTATTTCTTAATATATGTCTTAAAAAAACTTGATATATGTCTTAAACTTCATATATGTCTTAAAAAACTTAAAGTATGGTGCGATGCTAACAAAGTTAGCATAAATTTAGATAAAACGTGCTATATGATTATTCATAAAGTAAACCAAAGGTATGGTATACCGCAAAAGCTTGAATTCTTTTTAGATAATGTCCTGATCTCTAGAACATCTAAATTTGAATATTTATTTATTTATTTAGATCACCAAAAAGGGTCATTCAACCCTGTACAGTTCACAAGCAATGCAAACAAACGAGTAAATGCAATAAGTGAGCACAATTTAAATGTGAACCATGGTGAACTTAAACAAAAATATAAAGTAGAAATTAAAGAATTGAAATAAAGAAATTCAAAATAAAGAAAATTAATGATAATAGGTAGGCATAATTTTACATTTAAGATAAGATTATACATTTAGGTGTAATACTCGATGAAAACCTTACTTGGAAACTCCACGTTGATATGGTATGTAGTAGACTAAAAGGACTTGTCAGTATTTTATATAATGTTGGTGATTTCTTACCAAAACGCTGCCTCAAAAAAATTTACTACTCTTTTATTCATAGTCGGATTCAGTATTGCATTGAAATTTATGGAAATACCTACTCCACTCACTTGAGTAATTTGATAACAATGAATACTTCTGTACTAAGAATTCTATTTAAGAAAAAATTAACAACTAAAACTTCTGAATTATGTGAAATAGTAATTTCACTTCCTCTACGCCAACTATGTAATTTTAAGCTATTAAAACTTGCTCATCTATGCATTCATAGCCCGGAAGAAATACCAAAAATGTTCATAGACAATCTTGATTAGTTTCGCCAATTCTCTTTCCCATTATAATATGAGGAAACCGTTGAATTTATACAAACCTTACACAAATACTAATTATGGAAAAAGAACTACCAATTACATATGCTCCCATTTGTGGAATATGCTCCCTGAAAACATACAGGCAATCAGTTCCACCAATATTTTGTAAAGGAAAATTAAGGAACACGTTGAGAATATGATATAGCTAATTTCCTTTCTTTCGCTTTATCCCACAAGTTTATGTTTTTATGTTATTTTCTGTTGACTTGGCACTAGTTTTAAAATTAATTTGTAAGTTTGCATTTGTATTTTTGAGGTAATCAACTAGATGGCGCTAGTCGCTGTTTTAGTAGCCTCTATTTCTGATCAAATACATAGAACTACTACTACTGATAGACTAGACAAATTATGTGCTGGTTATGTCTTTGACTGAAATGTTTATTCTGATATGAATTCATGCTGTATATTATTTTGGACTTTTTATAACTTGCATGTAATATTGTAGTGGCGTGTGATTCTGAAATAAATGTAAACTCTCTCTTCATTAATATTAATTAATTTATGTTGGAGAACTTTGTTTTGGTAAATAAAATAAAGTTCAGGTAATAATTTCTCAAATTGAAAAAGCATACTTTGAATAATGTATTTCTACTCGCGTCATTTACTATTACTGTGTGTTATGAGTAAGGAGAATGTTAAAGCATTGATAACTACGGGAGTGGGCAAGTTCTTCAGCCTTGGTGTAGATTTGGATTGGTTGAAGGCTATCTCTCCCAATTTTCCCGATCATCAGTTGCAGTTTCGTGTGAAGTGGCAACAGCTTCTCTTGCGCATCCTTACATTCCCTATCCTTACAGTGGCTGCCATGAATGGTAATTTCTAGCAATCTGTTTATATTAAAAGGTAAATTAGTCTGTCATTCAGTGGGTAGGGTAATCATTCTACAAATCAGATTGTTGCTGCTTCCATCAGTAGGGTAAATTTTTCATTGCAGCAGACTGTGTTCATTTGTCATGCATTGATTTCTGTATTTTAGAATAAACTTTATTTATATAATTATAACACACACCATAGTGAAATGATCAACTACGTTGATATCTATCACTTTTAATACCACAAGTTAAATCCGTTAGGCAATTTAGCTCATTTTCCGTATAGCCAGTCCAGTGAATGTCCGAGATTTTACTCTCAAATCAGCGTGGCTGAGATTCGAACCCACGAGAGTTCAATTCTCCTCAGGGTCTGTCGTTTAAAACTTCATGACGTTACACCTCTAACCATTGCGCTATTGAGAAAATTCATGATTATAAATGATTATTATTTGAAAGTACTCTGTGTACTTAGGAGGTACTTAAATTGCTAAGAGAAGTGTATAGTGTCATTTTGGTTGTGGCTTTATAGACTTTTATAATATGTAGTGGCAGCTCTGCTCAGGTATTAAACAAAGCCAGGTGGGTAGTGGTGGGGGAGAGGGCAAGGGTGTTTGTTTATATTGATGACAGGCCATGCTCAACATCTAAACATAAATTTAGTACTAATTTCTTCATTTATTAACAGAATGACATTAAATATTTGTCCTACAAAAACGGGCAATTAGAATTATTAATAGTTGTAATTATTTACCTCATATTTATCCTATATTCAAGGACCTTGCTATTTTGAAATTGTCTGATATATAAATTACTATATCACAGTGTTATTTATGTTAAAGTGTAAAAACAGTTGCCTACCATTAATTTGCGGCCAATTTGTAATATCTAGCACTTTGTAGATAATAATAATTATTACCTGAAAAATGTTAATGAATTCATTGTTTGCCTTCTCACGTACAAATGTACGAACTAAATGCATATTTGTATGTGGTCCTAAATTGTGGTAAAACTTGCCAGATGTAATAAAAAAATGGTGATTGCGTAGTGGCGCCTCTGACAAATTACAAATATTCCAGGTGATTTTTTCACAGTAAGCAAATTTTATAAAAGCTCCATATAATATTATTAGCTAATTTTATGCTGATTTAAATTTTTCATTGAGCAATGGTTTATAAATAAATATAGTATTTTGTATAGTTTGATTGATTTTATGGAATGAATGATTATAATTATCTGACCATTTGATTGATTGATCAATTGATAGATCTGTCCATCGATCTAGTGTACTGTGATTGCACTGGCTGCTGTACCCGCATTCAAAGCACTGCATACATAGTACATACCAGGTTTTCATGCTTGCATGGCGTAATTATATTGAATCTCTGTATGATTATAATAATAATAATAACCTCCGAAAATTTCTATAGTGGTGTCATGGCAGGTGTCCGGTCTTCGAAACTGCTTTACAGATTACTTGCAGGTTATTTTTAATCCTTTCCATGGTTAATCATAGGCTTGCTATTGATAGTGCCAATCGGCAGCCATCTCCGATACCAGATTAACCTTCAATGGGCTCAAGGGGTTATCCATCATTACTTGACTGAACAGGGCTTTGAACCCAGGCCACTTGTGTATCCGAGGCGAACACTCTAACCATTACGCCATATCCCCTCCCCACAAAAGTAATGAATTTGAAGATTTTGTATGTGTCATTTTCTGTAGGACACAGTTATGGGGCGGGTGGTGCCCTGGCCCTAGCCCATGACTATAGGGTGATGAATTCAGAGCAGGGCTGGTTCTGTCTCATTGAGATACACGTTAACATGCCGTTCTCTCCTTGGACGATGAAATTACTCCAGTGTGTATTGCTTTCACTCTTAGCTCTGATTTGAAAATAGAAAAATTATTGTTATCATATGTTGCAAAGGTTGCAATAGATTGATATAATTATGAATTGCATTAATTATGCGTACAGTGTTAACTGTGGTTTATAATTGATATGTGAAGATATATGTAATAATAAAAGTTCTGGTAAAATTCTATATATTAAAATATTGAATAATAATTGATAGTTAGATATTAAAATGTTAGAATTATAGCAGAGATTAAACATGAAGATAACTTAAAAGATCTATATTAAATTTGAAAATCATATATTTGTCTGTGTGAGATCAGTAGTACTGTTTGAGGTGTTCATGAGGTCCTGAGATCAATTCGAGATAGAGCTAATGATAGACCAAAATCATGGACATTCACCAGACTGGTTACATGGATAACTGACTAAACTGCTCAATGGTTATAGAAGTTGCGGTAGAAGTAACATATATCAACCCAGATGATCAGTTCACTACAATCTGTATTTAATTTTGTGAACTTCTACATAGGTCGAATTATATCCCAACTGATCCTAGTTTTATTCCTATATTTCTATAAGCAATTGTGCAGTTTTTCTAATTATATCTAACCATTTTGAAGCTTCATCACAATACTAAGAAATTCTCTCTCTTAGTGCACTGCCTACTGGCAGGTCCATGGTTGTGATATACAATTTTTTTCTTAGGGGTCCTGCTTTTGACGAGGTGGGCCCCTATGCCTTCCTCAGCTTCGACTGACATTTACTGGGCAGGGGCGTTATTCCCTGAAAAAACTATCCTGTTTACCCATAGAAATTCTAACATTAATAATAATAATAAGAACAATAATAATTAGAGTGCTACAGTCATCAATGACAACATCGAGCATTATAGAGACCGGCGAGCAAAATCAAGCCGGCGAGCAAAAAGAAGGTCCAAAAACAGTGCAAATTCCAAAATCCAGATAATTATCAGTCCAAAGTAGGCCTAACTGTTATGTTCTAGTAAATGTTATTAGTAAATGTTGTGTTCTCAGTCAGAGACTGCGACTGCCCAGGGCGTCCACCGAATGTGTACTGCTTGGGAGACGCCTCGCTGCCAGGGAGGCTGAAGAGTTGGGTCTCGTGGAGGGGGTTGCCTCAAAAGCTGATCTGCTCAGTCTGGCTCAAAGTTTTGCTGCCAAGGTTCTTCCTCCCAATCCAGTGATCAGCAGGACAAGCTTGGCGAACATGAAGAAAGACTTCTTTAAAGAAATTCTGGAAACATTGCCTAATAATACGTCAGTGCTTGAGACGTACAGAGCTCGACTGTAGAGACAGTTAAGTAGATAGTGTTTATAAACTGGATTAAATTACAAAAGTAGAAGGATAAATACAGGAAGAGCATTGGATGTAGGTCAAATAGAGGTCGTAAGTTTGATGGAATCAGCTAAATATAGGTTACGTTTATGTAGAACAATACAGCTATAGCTAGTAGTCAGCTAGAGCTGACAATATATTAAGGAAATATAGCAGTTTTGTCGATTACGATATGACTGCAGACTTTAAGGAATTGCACTACAGTAATCAGTGATTTTCGAGGTGTCTAGTGAAGATATTAATGTATATTTAGTTCATATCTGTCTACTACTATTAAACGAATAAATAGTCAGCAGAACAAATCATCTTTCTTTGCACTCTTTAATGGACATTTTGTTTTTGCATCTACCAATTGGCATCATAGTCCTCAATCAAGCCATGGACGGACGACAGTAATGCTCTAGCTATGTGTGGTTGTATAAATTGTAATGTGCAAAACATAAGCTATTCAACGAGTTGTTTGTTGTCTTTGAGATCACATTGCTCATCAATCAAACCATTTTTCTCTGCCTATAGCTCCTCGCTGTAAGTTTGAAACTGTCTTTATTTATTAATTTCTTTTGTCTATAAATTGCTTTGGAACGGTTATTTCGTCATCAATTATTTCGTAATCTATTTAAATTTTAAATGCTGATTTTTAAACTATAGATTCTTGAATATTGACAATTATAGTGAATATTGACTTATTATTAATTTTTTGAACAGTTTAGATATAAATTCATTAAAAATTTCCGGCTCTGATCGGTGCGAGTCAATCTCATTCGTTTTTATCCGCATTGAATGAGGTTATATAGACATAAATTATAATTTATCAATTTTAATGAGAATATGGTGTCAAACGGCGGCGCTAAAAACTGTTCGAATCGAACATAGTCTACATAGAGTAGAATAGATCTCCAGTTCTCCACTAAATTTTACCGCTTCCTCTTTGGATGATTTAAAACTGGGTAGCTGCGTGCTTGGATAGCTGCTGTTAAATGTTCCGAATGTCTGTCATTGTCTGAAGAGCATATAGTGTGCAAGCAGGGGCGGATCCAGGAATTTTTTAAGGGGGGGCCCGAAATTTTTTTGGAGAGTACACATTTTTTGCTTACGCCCCACTTTCTTCGGGACATGGGACGCAAGCAGAAAAATACTGTGGGTTGGGGGCTCAATATTTGTTCACTAATGCCTTCGGCTCGTAGAGTGAGTGTATCACCGTATCTTACCCTCCCCCCCCCCCCCCCCCCCCAATCATACCCGTACTGAAGTCAGGGGAAAACCTCAAATGCTTAAAATCCTACATTTGTTTTGGAAAAAGTAGGTTAATTTTTTTCCCCTCTGAAGAAAGTCTGCGGATCTGGACGAATTGCAAAAGTGACCTAATTTTGGCGGTAGGGAGGGTGTTTAAGCCCCTACCAGCCAAGGCTGTTAGCACCAGTGCTTCGGGACAGAGTTCACATTTTTTATTTACACCATTTTTTCATCTAATACAGTGGTTGAAGTGAAAATTGAGAGCTAATGAAACAGGCAACATTCTTCGGGCCCCCCTTCCATTATACTGGGCTCCTACTATATCAAATATGGGGCCCACTTTGAAATAAATCGAGCTAATGGATACTGAGTTCCCTCTCGTACCCCCCCCCCCCCACAACCACAGCCTTTACAAACATATTTACACATCTAAATTGCCATTGAAACAATTAAAATACAGTTTAAAAATTTTTATCGGCGGACCTAAGGTGGGCCCTGGCCCCCCTCCCCCGGATCCGCCACTGTGTGTAAGCGCACCAGGTAACGTCAAGACAATTTAATTGACTATCTGGAGTCCTGGCATCAATTCTCGGTAGAGCTTGTGGTATTGAAACTACTTTAAAAGTGATATAGGCATCATCAGATGATGATCATTCATGTCTGTTTATCAGTTAACGGAAAAGAATGGACGCGTAACTTGAATAGACATTATTCTAAGAGAATAGACCTATGCACGCTCACTTTATAACAAGTAATTTCAGGTTTGGAAAATCCAATTGTTTCAAAAGTATGTTTAGGCTTTTTTCCACCGTTACTTTGAAAGCTAGAAATCTCTGAAATCTTAACCAGAAATGAGAAATGTAATGCATGTTTTGCACTATTTTTGACTTGTCTATGACTTGACTAATAGCTAAGCTATTAATTTGTAGTATTAATCAAATATTAATGTTAAACTATCAAATTTAAAAAATTTCAAAGTTAAAACATTTAGGGATTCGTAAAAAACCTACTTGTGGGATTTTAGGTTTTTAAAACTAAAAATCTAAAACTTACTTCGCACCCCTTAGTAATTTTGACTAAATTAAACTACAAGGCAATCAGATTCTACGCTGAACTGAAAGTCATAGTACATGGTATTTAGGTAATAATTCTACGTTTAAATATACAGCTAACGATCAATGTTTCATTTCACGTCAGAAATGATTGAAATCTATTTTTAGAAAGATTTTTCGCGGTTAACACGGTGAATAAAACTACTTTTATACGAACTCTTTGAACAACTTCCGTTGAAAAATACCTCGTTATCGTTCATTTTATTAGTTACATTTATTCTCTGCCTAATCGTTGTCTAACGTGGTGTCTTTCTCACTTCACAAGACGTCCTGTGGTCTGAATTCTACAATCATACTAACGGATCATCGAGGTTGGTCAGATTTGATTGATTTCTGGAAGCGTGATATATCTATCTACTGCGGCAGTTTAAAAATTAAATGCCCGGCTTGTATTGAGTTCTCTTTGACTTTTAATCAGTTGAAGTATTTTACTTTGGGATTCAAATCTGGGTGCATTTATTGGCTTAATTTTTTGGTTCGTCGTTAGGAAGTCTTTTTGAATTAATAGTGTACTTTAATCTTGGTCATTTCTATAGAAATTTTTAATTAAAGCATGCGAAGGCATTTAAATTCTGGTAGCGTAGTGCATGTAGTCTGTTATTTGGCGAGAATATATTCCTATCAAATCTCTCATCAAGATAGCTAAGCTAATCTTACAATTCACTATTCTCATGCGTCTAATTGTAGCCTTCAATATTTTATATCAGGCATTGGTAGTCTAAGACACAGGTAATAAACCCGGACGTGGTTTAGTAGTATAAGCTTACTTTTTAGTATTTCATTTCTTTTTGTTAAGAGTGGGTTGTTTTAGTAAAATCAGGGGTGGAAAGAGTAAAAGACCTAAAAACCTAAAAGCCTATCTGAAAAATGTTTAAAATTTGAATTTTTGAATGGCATTTAAATCTGGCAATTTGACATTAACATTTGATAACTGTTACAAATTAATTGTTGAGGTATTAGTCTAGTCAATAGTGCACATTAAGTTTCTCATTTCTGGCTATGATTTAAGAGATTTATAGCTTTCTAAGAAACTGGAAAAAATCTAAAAAACCGACTGTTGTTTTATAAAAAAATAGTTTTTCCACCCCTGAGTAAATGTGCACCTGATGTAAATGTTTTTAACAATATCATTTTCCTTAATCTGAAAATATGGGATTATTGGAGAACTTTGTTGCAAATGAGAAAGTCAGCAAATTTTGTTAATATATTCAAGTAAACTATCATTGATATCAGAGATATAACTACTGAACTCAATATATAAAAAATTTATCTCTCTGTGACCTAATAAGGTGATTCACTGATCTTTAGCATAAGTAATGCCGCAAAATTGTTAGTTTTATGGCAAAATTGTATTAATTTTACGCTATAGATAAATGAAAATAATTTAGTTAGAACTACTAAATATTTGGTAACTTTTTTAAGACCAGTGTGAAGGAACACTTGGAACAGCGCTGCTACACACATGCTGGCTGCATATTGAGCGCAAGAATTATGAGGGCAGCAGCATTACTGCCTAGTAGTACTGTGCATTAACTAGTATTATTGTACAGTATGATGTATAGTAATATACATGGATATGATAACGTGTTGTTAATGCTATTGGAGCGAAAGCTTACATATGCAGTAGATGGATTGAGAAAAGTGGCTTAGAAGCCTTAATTTTCCTAAGTTATAGACTACATTAAGGTGTATAACGCCTTTTTTGAAGGTATTAACTTGTTTAGGGATGCAGTTCTCTTTACGGAGCATAATAGCAGAGATACTGGGAAGTGTTCTGCAACTTGGCAGAACAATAAAGGGAGAGAGACTGTTAATACAAATTTGTATTTGTAGTAATAGTAGTAGCAAATTTGTGACCATTAGCTTTGTTTAGTGATTTAAGCACTATATTATAGTTCTAATATTACTTATAGCTTAGCGAGATTATAGCAGATTAATTTAAAATATTAACAAAAGGATTGTCTTTTACTCATAATTCATTCTTGCTTTAATGTATTTTAGTTAAATTTATTTATACAGCTCTTCATTAGTCAGCTACAACTAAATACAATTGGTGATGCGCTTAGTAGAGGGATGAATGGATTTAATTAGTTGATTGAACAATAGAAGTAAAACAGTTGTAGGTGATTGTTAGTTATATAAATGCTTTATTGTTGTTGTTTACTGTTCTTGTTGGCAACCCCTCTAGATCATGACCTCCGTGAATTCTAGGAAGAAAAATAGTGCACAGATCACTACCAATAATAAGGGTAAAGGTAAGGCTGGCAAAACTGCAGCTAATGAAGCACCGGTAACTAATGGTAACGGGCACCAAGACGATGGCACATCAAGTATTTCATCAAAAAGCAGCAAAGGAGCGGTGGGTAAGAAGACTGTGAACAAGAAAGATGCTGTTGATGTTAATGATGTGGAGATGAGAACTGACAATCAGTTAGATGCCGATGCTGTTAACTCTAATTCATCAGCTACTGCTAATTCAGCTTCTAGTGCTGCTGCAGACAGCACCACAGATGTGGATGTGGACAAAGCTGCTGAGCCTAAAGCAGTCAAGGGCAAAGGCAAAACTGCTGCAGCTACAGCTAAATCTGCTGCTGCTGCTACAGCTAAATCTTCAGCTAAGGCTAAGTCTTCTGATGTTGGGGCTAAAGGTAGTAAGCAGAAACGCAAGGGAGCAGTAAATTCTAAAGATGGCAATAAGTCAGGGGCAACTAATCAACAAAAAAATGCTGCTGCATCATCTAGCTCAGCTGCTACAGCTAGTGCAACTGCTACTGCTGCTGCTGCATCAACTAGCTCAGCTGCTACAGCTAGTGCAGCTACTACTGCCGGGGCTAAACGTAAAGGAACATCCTCTGCGACTGCTCTTGCTCCACCTAACAAGAGAATCAGGCTGTGGACTGGTTAGTATTTTGTTAGGCATTTACAAATTCAATCAGTTGCAGCTGTTACAAGATTTTATACACAGACTGTGCACGATTAACGGGCTGTTTGAAGAGTGAATTGTAAAGTAGTGCCGTATACCCATATGAACTGAAAGACGTTATCTATGGCTTTCATTGAATTTTGAGTCTTCTTATGTAATACGTAATGTTAACTTACAGAGATCATTTTGTTAGCATGCTGGTGGGACAGTTGAGTTAATGATAAGATAAACTGGATGCTACTTATTCTTAGCCCAGACTGACTGTCTCTGACTGACAGAGACAGTGTCTCTGTCACTGTCTCTGACAGTGCAATACAGCTGCTTGTAAATGCTTAAAGAAAGACATTAATGCCAGTATATACTACGCTCACCTTAAACTGCAGATAACTTAAACCCCAGAATAGATTTAGACCACGAAATAGATATTTTGTATTCACAAATAAATTTTGTGTGGTTATTAACTACAAGGTCAACAGTCAAAATTATATCACTCTGCCAAGAAAGGCACCATCTTTCAGGCTGATCGACTAATCGGCTTTCTACGTAAACAAAGCCAGAGTTTCACTTCTTAATCGGTGAATTAACTAAACAACGATTTAAACCTCGGAAAAGAGTGGTACAGACTTTAGGCCTCTGTTTTAGGCTTTTGGAACACCAAATATGTCATAGTTAGTAAATACAGTCATAAATGTAATATTGAATCAATTTCAAAACTGTTGTTTATAGAAGATCATGCAGAAGGTGGAGTAGTGTTGACTTGTGGCACAGGAGACACGGGACAACTGGGACTTGGTGAGGACACACTGGAAAAGACTCGTCCTGCAGTCGTTGACAAGCTTCCGGAAAAGTGTCAGCAGATCTGTGCAGGGGGCATGCACACTGTTTGCGTCACTGTCACTGGAGAAGTATGTCTGTCTGTGCTCTTATAGTATGTCTGTCTGTGCTCTTAAACTGTGTCTGTTTGTGCTCTTAAACTGTGTCTGTTTGTGCTCTTTAAGTGTGTCTGTCGGTGCTCTTAAAGTAAGTCTGTCTGTGCTCTTAAACTGTGTCTGTCAGTGCTCTTAAAGTATGTCTGTCAGTGCTCTTAAACTGTGTCTGTCAGTGCTCTTAAAGTATGTCTGTCTGTGCTCTTAAAGTATGTCTGTCTGTTGTCTTTAAGTGTGTCTGTCAGTGCTCTTCAACTGTGTCTGTCAGTGCTCTTCAACTGTGTCTGCCAGTGCTCTTACACTGTGTCTGTCTGTGCTCTTAAAATATGTCTGCTGTGCTATTAAGTCTGTCTGTCTGTGCTCTTTAAGTGTGTCTGTCAGTGTTCTTAAACTGTGTCTGTCTGTGCTCTTAAAGTATGTCTGTCTGTGCTCTTTAAGTGTGTCTGTCAGTGTTCTTAAAGTGTGTCTATCTGTGCTCGTAAAGTATGTCTGTCAGTGAATGTCAGACATACACTGGACTGGTTATACAGAAAATGGTCTGAATGTCTAAGGGTTTAAGCATGTGGTATTAAAAAGTGATAGATATCAACACAGTTGATCATTTCACTATACTGCATGCTTACTTAGTTGTAGTTGGTTGTATGTGTATGTATGCCACATTTGCTGCTTGCTCTGATTTAAACTGAATACTTGCATCTCCCTAAGAAAACTGGCAGTAGGAACGTTCACCTAGGGCCTGCCACCAGGCTAGACAATATATATAGATAGACAGTGCTTCCTATAGCAAATTCTAATGATAGATTAAGTGATAATAATAATAAAAGCTTAACGTCTGTTGCCTTATCCAAGGATGACGTCAGGGACGTCACAACAGCACACATCACTACAGATATATTCACCCTGACCAATCGGCAGAAATGTGCTGAAGAGAAGTAAGGTCCTAAACGAAAGCCAATCCGGTGATCAAAAATGGTCAGGGTAGATTGATTATGTCTATGGTGGGAAAAGATCCAACTCGATGAAATAGATTGATTAGTTTATTGATTGATTGACTGATGTAGTTGTACACGTTTGGGTGTAATGACGAGGGAGCTGATTGATTGATTGGCTGTATTGATTGATTGATTGACTGATGTAGGTGTACACGTTTGGGTGTAATGACGAGGGAGCTGATTGATTGATTGACTGATGTAGGTGTATATGTTTGGGTGTAACGACGAGGGAGCTGATTGATTGATTGACTGTATTGATTGATTGATTGACTGTATTGATTGATTGATTGATGTAGGTGTACACGTTTGGGTGTAACGATGAGGGAGCACTGGGCAGGAAGACGGAGGAGGAGGAAGCGTGCATGGAGCCAGGCAGGGTCGACGTGGGAGAGAAAGTCGTGATGGTGTCAGCCGGTGACAGCCACACCGCTGCGTTAACTGAATCCAATCGTGTCTTCATCTGGGGCGTGTTCAGGGTGAGTGCGTGAGATAAGTTAGGGATAGTGAGACAGCTCTTCCTCAATCTCTTTCATCTCTTGTCTTATTGAACTTGGGTTATAGAACTATTCAGCTGCGGCTGGAATAACTGATTGATCGATGCATGCAGAGAACCTCTAACTGTTGATTTGTCTCTTTATGTATAGAACTTGTTAGGACGGCTGATGGAGTTTATTGAAGTGTAAGTTTTTAAGAAGCCATGTCGTCGGTTGTGTGATCTTTTACGTACAGAAAATGTAGAAGCCGATGTTATGGATGATTGAGTTGTGCAGTAAATAAAATTTTGGAAAACTGTTGTTTTATTGATTGTGGGTATGTATAAATTAACAGGACTTGTTGTATGGGGCTGTAGAAATGGTTAATTGAGACTGCAGAGACTGCTTTAACTAATATTGCTGCTTGATGTGTTTTTGTAACTCATACGGAGTTGTATGAATGCCTAATTGAATTGTGAAATTAAAGTAAACTATCGACAATGCTTGTTTGATTGGGGATTTTTTTGGGGAAGGGATATGGCATAACAGTTAGTGTTCGCCTTGGATACAAGTGGCCTGTGTTCAAAACCCAGGTCGGTCAAGTAGTGATGGAGATCCCCTTGGGCCCATGAAAGGTTAGTCTTGTATCGGAGCTTGCTGCTGATTGGCACTATCAGTAGCAAAGATATGATTAACCATGGAGAGGGTTAATAATAACCTGCGAGGAACCTGTAAAGCGGGCTCGAAGACAGGACACCGATCATGACACCGCTATAGAAATTGTCAGAGGTTATTATTATTGATACATTTACAGGACTCTTCAGGAGCAGTAGGAATGCCTAATGGGGTTGTGAAGTTTGAAATGCCAACGCTGCTCGACTCGACCCCGCCGGGTGTGGTCAAGATCAGCAGCGGCAACGATCATCTCATCCTGCTCACCGAGTCTGGACATATCTACACGCTCGGTCTAGCTTCTCTTCTCTTTAGATCTTTTTTGCGCATCTGAATGAAATTAATCTGAATTTAGTGAATGAATGAAGTTAATCTGGATGAAGTTAAGCTGAAGCTATGGATGATCGAGTTTTCTATTCTTTTTATTCGTCTGGTTACGCACGCAGCATGCGGCATCTGTTACAGAGTTTCCTTGCGTTGTTGTTGTTTTTAGTTCTTATTTTTCCTCCTTCCCTATCACTCCATGGTCAGTAATCGCTGACTTTTGATAGCTCATCGATTGCAGCTGGCGTGGATTTAAACAAAAACCCCAGGGTGTGGAAGAGCCCCCTGAGGTTTTTGGTTCATTCAATATATCGGCACTTAGTCTTCATAGGCAATTGCCATCCTAGTACTTATCGTGCCTGATGTTAGCTAATTGATCTTTTCATACATCTCTGTATGGTTCGATGTGGACGTTGCTAGGATTTGATGAGGAATAAGATGGCGATTAATTATTCCTATGGTTTCTCTAGCTGTTCCTTAGATAGCTGTTGTCAGTATGAACTGTACTTGGTGTAATATTTTAACATGTAATGCTAATGTCACGTCATGTGATCATACGTCACTATGTGCTCCTTGTAGTGACACGCCTCTATGTGCTCCATGTAATGACACGTCACTATGTGATCCTTGTAGTGGCACGTCACTATGTGTTCCTTGTAGTGACACATCACTATGTGCTCCTTGTAATGACACGTCACTATGTGCTCCTTGTAGTGACACGTCACTATGTTCTCCTTGTAGTTACACGTCACAATGTGCTCCTTATAATGACTTGCTAAACCACTTAATATACTTGAATATTGTGTATTCTGGTAAGAATTGGTCCTGGATCCCGGGACGCATTGGAATACATGATATTTGAAGATAATTTGTCCATTCATCAGTCTGTGTGCTGATGTGTTGTGTGTGCAGGTTCGGCAGAACAGGGACAATTGGGCAGAGTGAGCAAGTTCTTCATGGAACGAGGGGGTCGCAGGGGTCTAGGTATGTCCCCCTACCTCTGCTGCTATGTTTATCTAAATATTTGTTTATACTTTGTTTCATATTATAGATAATTAATTTATCTTCTAAATAATAAATATCGTGAATTATCTAATTATAGATATAATTAATTAATTCTTGAGTATAAAAATTGTATATCGTATTTCTTTCATATCACAATATATCTTAGAGCTCTTACAATACGTTAAGTTTGCCTTGGACAATCAATTTCTATAAGTTATCTTAGAATTCTTCCAGCTCATTTGGATTTTATATTACACTTCTGCCTGTATCTGTTACATTGGTATGTTATAATCTGACGTTATCTGTCATATTGTTATAATCTGCAGTCTGTCAGATTGATGTTGGAAACAAAAAGGAATAGACTATTATATTCTTACTTCTTGTTTTTTGTCTCTCTCTCTCTTTCTTTCTAATTTCTATCTCTGTCTCGAGCAGAGTATGCTGGAATAAAGTGTAGAGCATTACCCTTAGGACTTACAGGCCACACAATACATATCACTGATAAATGAGAACTGTTTGTAGACATGCTGCTGAAGCCCGCTATAGTGCACTTCACGAGGAAGCTGCTCTTCAGCGACGTGTGGGCGGGACAGTACGTAACGTTTGCTAAAGAGCTCAACAAGGGAGACATCTATGCCTGGGGCCTTAATAACTATTTGCAGCTCGGTAAGTGTATTAAAGAAGTGAATCATAGACTACCCTATTTCATTGCAATCTCAAAAGACATAGACACATTGGTTTGGTTTGTAGGAGAATGCTGTTTGTAGTATTAGCACTTGGAAAATGAAGCCTTTATTACCCGTGTTGCGTCCATGACCCTGAAGAATAGACCAACCGTTAACTGCACATGTTCTAAGAGGTGACAAAAGCAAAAATTGAGGAAAGAAATTATAAATCTCAAAAGCATGAATATATTTTCCCCCTATTGGTTATGTAAGGTATGGGTAAGGATTATCCTTTGGGAAAGGGATTAAGCTGCTGATATAGGGAGTGCTATATATGGAGCATGTAAGCAGACTCTGCGTACGATTATGTAGCTTAGACCTGCCACTTGGTAGTACACTAGAGAGAGATTGAAGCATTTGCAGTAGATCTGTGATGATGAGTTGCGCTTTGTGACACTGGACGACCTCGTGTTGGTCAGCGCCAGTGTTCTGTAGTGCTGTATGGAGACACTTGATGTGCACGGGGCCATCTGAACAGATCGTAGGCTACTGTGTCTGCTTGTATGTACTTTATAGTTTTGTCATTGCTGCATGTATTAATATAGTTGTGTCGTTGCTTCATGTATTAATTCAGTTGTGTCGTTGCTTTATGTATTAATATAGTTGTGTCGTTGCTTCATATATTAATATAGTTATATCTTTGCTTTATGTATTAATATAGTATTGTCGTTGCTTCATGTATCAATACAGTTGTGTCATTGCTTTATGTATTAACTTCTGCTCTTTATCAGTCTAGAATCAGGTCTAGAATGATTAGTTTAATTAAATGCTTGATTGATCGAAACGTTTGAGAGATCGAGATATGCTGTTCTATGGATATATTTTGTAGTTATAAATATTGTATTGTTGGTTGATTGTGACAGTTGTATAATAAATTATTATTAGATTTAATAAAACCTTGTAGTATAGTGTAATTGTCTATAACAATATATAAGTAACTACTGCACTTTAGATTAAATCTATTAATTCGCATAGTCTGAAAACAATTAATTTACCTAGCTCAAAATCATAATTGATCAATATGTTAACAATGGATGTGGGTAAACTAACTGTATATTAAAGGTGAGAATGTATGAATTTTTAGGTAGCTATTATTATCTTCTCCCATTAATGTTTGTGTGCAGGTGTGGAGGACACAGAGGCGAGATATATGCCAGAGAAAATCACAAACTTTGATCCTGCAAAGGACTGGAAGTGCATCAGCAGTGGACAGCATCATACGCTGGCGCTGGATAAAGATGGTAATAATAATAATAATAATGAAGGTTTGACGTCCGTTTCCTCATCAAAAGATGATGTAAGGGACGTCAAAATTGTATGTGTGGAAGGTTCTTTAGCAATAAGTACGTGTATACACATGCGTGTGTTATGCCGTGTATTCAGCTCTGTATTCAGCTGTGTACTACTCTGTGTACTCCAGTATATGCTTAACTGTGTACTACAATGTGTATTACAATGTAAGCTCCCTGTGTACTGCACTTTGTACTCCACTATTTACTTAACTATATTACAATGAGTATTACGATGTATGCTGTACATGTACTTCTCTATGCACGCCTCTGTGTATGTATGTGTGTACTCGTATATATGTGTGTCTGTGTGTTTTTTTTGTGCAGGCTTAGTGTATTCGATAGGCAGGAAGGACTACGGGCGATTGGGCCTCGGACCCATTGCTGACATAGAAGAGTCAGCGGAACCTCAGCTGATCAAAGCTCTCTCTAATGTTCAGTGTGTTGCTATATCGTGTGGAAGCACCAGCTCCTTCTGCATTGATAACCAAGGTTTACTCTCTCTTTGATTCTATCTCTCTCAGTTAGATCCTCTGCAATCTTAGTATTGGTTCTGTACTGTATATAAATATTAATTATATTAATAATGCTTAGATATTGATTAAGTAATTAATCAATATCTAAGTACTATCAATATGATATCAGCAGTGTAGGCGTGGTATTTGTGGCCCGTAGGTTTATGGTGCTGCGCCTATTTCAGGTCACTGTAGGTAATACATTGATCTATAGAGTCAGTGATTTGTTGACTATATATTATACATGTATATTATATTATACATGTATATTATATTATACATGTATATTAATGGGAGAAGGGTAGTAAACTGTTGCATTAGAGCAGTGATGCTGATAGCATTGATTGATTGATCATAGGTGTGATATACTCGTGGGGTATGGGCAGTGAACTTTTGGGTCAGGGAGCTGATGCTGAAGATATTGATGTGCCACAGCCAATCAGGAGTCAACAGCTACAGAACAGGTGCGTGACACTGAGTAAATACTAGACCTTATGTCGTGTGTATGTGGTAGCAAATTGAGATTTTGTTTTACTTTGTGTTGTGCATATATTAATGTTTAAACCCCACTAGTAAAGACTGGAGTATGCCCTGACACAAATTCTCTAACTGCCTTATGAGTTGCGACAGAAACCACCAGGTGCTGTTAAAGCTATGCAAACAAGTGGTTGATTCCGTGTGCAAGCAATTCAAGATACAGCTGACTGCCTGCCCTTTTCCGTGTTATTTTACTGTTTGACTATACTATTTATATGCTTTGAGGTGCTCTGTCATTACGTATATACTTCAGTTCTTGCATTATACAAAAATAATTTCTACCAATAAATCTTTCCTTTGATTTTTTTATCCAGATAAATGTCTACAATCGATGCATCATTCAGTTTGTCTCTGATTTGATAGAGCTGAGAAATGTAACCTATTTAAAGGACTGATGAGAACTTGTTCAAAATAGGCAAAGGTTTCTGTAGAACTCACTAATTTATTATTTTTATTGGTACTTGGTGCAAAAATGTGATCTTTTAATCCTTGCAAATTGCAAAAACGCTAAATAATAGAAGAAACAGCAAACTTATATGGTATGCTTGAATTTTTAACTGTAACTGTGCTGCTTATAGTAGACAGTCTATTAGTAATGTCAAGAGTATTAGAAGAATGTTTTCTTCATGTTGCTGAATTTCTGGGCAGCTAAGGCATTGTGCTCCTATTTATATCTTGTTGTCTGTGTTACTAGCTTTGCTTATCTGAATCCGATTTGTTTTGTGTAGACGAGGTGTGATGGTATCAGCGGGAGGTCAGCACACAGTATTTCTAGCTAAAGACTCGCAGCAATAGCGTGATCTATGACAATAGTGAGAGACGTCAGGTTCACACTGGCCTGTGTGAAATGGTGGAGTTGGGGGAGAGGCATATTTACTCCTGAAACAGCTTAGCTTAAAGAACTATTAAAATATCATTAAGATTCATCAATGTTGTCACTACTGTGAGGATTAGCGGAAGGTGATGATGCCTACCACCATCGTGCATGAGATAGTGATGAGGCCGTGGACGCTGGTTAAGATAAGGTGATAGAATTAGCGATGAGTGAGGTGAATCATGAAACATCTGTCCATATGTACTTGATACTGAGAAGAGGGGTCGATGAAATAGTTAGCGCGACAAGAAAACATTAACTGCCATTGGCAGAGAAGCTGTAATATATTGTACGAGTGAGGAAAATGTTGAGAAAAGCTAGCGAAAGAAGAAAAATCGTGATAGAAAAACATCCAGCATTGTCTATTCTCTGCTGTGTTTTGTGTTGTCATACTGAGAGCATTTCTAATAATCCTTCATGCCTTTCTTCAGCACGCACCCGTCTCGAGTTCTTAGAGCTTCACTGCTATACGCACAGCACCACTCTAACATCTTTTTCATTATCTGACAATGATATGCAGGAGCAAACATAAAGCTATTCTTTATTTTACAATTTTCTTACAATGGCAAACATCAAATGCATCCGCTGTAAAATATAATTTTGTGACGGTTATAATGCATTTATTTGCTGGCTGTTATTTTTTGTCCGACATCTTGCATGGAACCTGTTTGCAGTAAACACTTGTTTCTATGTTAATTGCAAGGATAGTCGTTGATTTACAAAAATGTTAATTGGATATATGTACACAACGATCAGTTTGTGCACTTTACCCTGTGAAACTGTGTATTATGTTTTAGTGAGTAATACTAATTTGCTTAGTATCAGTTTCCTCATCTGATGATAGTGTAATTAGGCTTCTTCTGGATTTCTGGCGTCACACGTTCATTGAGATGATTTAATCCATTTTTGTCCTATGGTCCTTTTTAATTAATCGACAGATTGAACATCCACATACTGAATATCAATGTTTACAGATTTGCAAGCTGTTTGCAACAAATGCTACTCGAGATAGACGTCAATTATCAAGGCTGTAATTGTCTATCTGCTGACGATACATTCAATGCCGCAGAATGATCAGTTTTACCGATTCTCTTTAAGAAGTGTATGTTTCCTGACTTGACGGCAATCTGAGAGATGAATTTTTTAATTCGTTTACCTGAATATTTGATCCGCGACACGTAATTTGTTAGATTATTATGTTACACTATATTTAAATTCTGATAACTTGTGTGGTTTGTTATGTCAATATGTTTTGTCAATGCAATTTGAGAATAGATCCACTTCTCTTTCTGTAAGAGCTAACTAAACCTGATACTAAAAAAGTCGCTTGCGCCTATTTCAATGTAATAAATAAATATTTATATAACTATATAAATTTATAATATAGACTGATTTTATTATAATATAATTAAAACTGTTCTAAGATGCGATAATGTTAATAAAGAATAAACGAAGTATGCTGCCTGTTGAACTGTACGTCGTAACACTGTGTTTATAGGTTTTCTCAAAATTAACTCTGCCAATCCATTGTTATTAGTCCGTTCCATGAAATTTGGCCGATTCCCTCAAAGTGAAGGTGATTCAGAGGTAAAACTCAGACATACAAGTGTGTCATTATCTGGGGTGATAATGTCCTTCAAGAAGTGGCATTCAAGATTTATTTATTTCGTGCATTTTAGCTTGTAGACCTTGCTCGTGTTCATGTTTGCACGGTAGAGGCATCGCATGAGAGAAAACAATGCAATGCAACTACAATGCACCATAATCACTGAGCCGTGTTATCATAATCACCAAGCCGTATTATCGTGATTACTAAGCCGTTTTCTCAAAATCACTGAGCTGTCTTCTTGCAGTCATAGAGCAGAGTTCTTCATAATCACAGAATTCTGTTCTCACAATCATTGAGCCATGTTCTCACTTTCACTGATATGTAGTGCAAGAATCATCGAGTGGTATTCCCAAACTCAAAGCATCATGTTCTTACAATCGTCCTTGGAATCGATGAGCTTGAGATGTAACAGTCTCCTAGAAGATGCCTTATTATACCTCCTATTCTATTTTCTCACAATCAGTGAATTCAAATTAAAAAGAGTTACTGTTCTTACTGCAAGCCTAAATTCTCTGCCGACACCCTTCGCAACTAACATTTATCCACTTTTAACATAACATTAAAACAATTAGAGTGCTACAGTTATCAATGACAACAACGAGCACTATTAAGACAGAATCAAGCCGGCGAGTAAGTCCAAAAACGTGCAAATTCTAAAATACAGAAAATCAGTCCAAAGATACTGATTTAAAGATTCTAACCTACAGAAGACTCTAGAGTGTGTATAATCGAAATTTAATTAGCAAGTATATAACTACATTTGTAAGTATAGCAGATATTGTATCTATATACTATTTCAGTTAACTTCATTATACTTATCATGGAATTCAAAAGCGATTTTTACCTTCACTCCTTAATCTTTATTAGCTTATCTTTGGACTGATTCTCTGGATTTTAGAATTTGTACCGTTTCGGACATTCTTTTAGCTCAGAAATTTGTCCCAATAGTGCTCGATGTTGTCATGGACGACAGTAGTACTATAACTGCTGTTAATGTTATATTATATCAAGCAAATATGTGTTCGAAATCCTATCTTAAATAGGTTTTAACTAGTTTAGACTTTATAGACTCTATGCCAAGTACATGCATACTTAGTCAGACTATATAGTTGACTGTTCGTCTAATAGATTGGCAATAGGCACAATAAATTCCATATTTATCATTACAAAAAATAAGTTAGCTTAAGTTAAAGTGCAATAAACACACAATTTGGCTTTTATACTTTAATTAGGGAGTACAACGTACAACCTGAAACGACCGGTCGACCAAGGAACATACTAATCTCTGTCATATAAATGCTCCATATCATATTGAATGAACAAAGCTTCTGTACTTACTCCAAAACAACTATTGCAAAGAAGTACAGTAAATAAGTACAAATATTATTTAGCGAAACGTTACCTGTAAGAATAAATAAGATTTTAACAGCAGTGTGTTGTGAATTAAATCTCCTCAAGTGGCCTCATGTTTTCGGTACACGTGAACTCACGCCGTGGGCATATCTCATATCAACCAATCACATTCAGTGTTCGTCTTCCACAGCCAATCAGCAAGTAGTTTACAGCGGTCAACCATTCATAAAGCCTGTTAGAAGTGGTGCGATTGGAAAAATCTTCCAAGCGTTACGAGAACATGACGTCGGATAAAACCACGGAGCTATATATAGAAACATCTCTGCATATCCATGTATAGCCTGTTACAGCAACCATCGTGGTTATATCTGGATTGTAACTATTCGTAGATAGATAATGAAAATAACAATCATATAATATTCAAAGTTTAGCGTCTATAAATACTTAGAACATGATTATTCCTATACAAAGTGCCAACAAATATTTGTATCATATTGTATTACTTTAAAATATCATATATATTTAGCTATATCTATTAATCTGCATTCTGAACTGTGTAGCGTACAACAATCAAAGAGAAAGAAAAAGATACTAAATATATCATTGTTCTATACATCCCAAAGGTTTATAATTCCTAAAAAATTGCTCTGTCACAACGTTCACTGAAAATATTTAAAATAATTTTAAAGTAATTAATTTTGAATGTCTAAATAGCGTAGGGGTAACGTCATGAAATTTTAAATGACAAAGCCTGAGGTGAATTGAACCCTCGCGGGTTCGAATCCCAGCCGCGCTGATCTGAGAGTAAAGTCTCGGACATTCACTGGACTGGTTATACGGAAAATGGTCTAAATTGCTTAGGATTAAACCACATGTTTAATCCTAACGGATTAAACATGTGGTTTTAAAAAGTGATAGATATCAACATAGTTGATTATTCAGATACCTGTGTACAGACAACGGACGATCCTTCAAATTCTGCCGACGAACACCACGGAATTCAACAGGTTTTTTAGGACAGTAAATTTAGAGTCAACAGCAAATAATGACAAATACTGATAGTTGTTTCAAAGTTATAACTACTAAAAGAGATGTTAAATTTGTTTACTTCAATGCTAGAAGTATCTTAAATAAAATTAGGGAAGTGGAAATGTTGATTAGAAAGGAAAATGTTGATGTTTTGGCCATTACTGAAACTTGGTTAACTGATAAAATTAGTGATAATGAAATACATTTTAATGGTTATGTTTATTTTGAAATGACAGGAAGGACTCAGTAAAAAAGCGTGGGAGTGGTGTCTTAATTTATGTAAAAAATGAGTTAAATCCTACTGTAGCATATGAACTTTGTAGCTTTGATTTTCAAGAAAGTATATGGTGTAATATCAAATATAAAATAGTCATATAATTATAGGAGTTGTTTATAGGTCACCAGATAGCAATAAGGCAAATGACGAAGCCATGTTTAGTCTATTAGGTAGGTTATTAGATAAAAGGGTTATATTAGTGGGTGACTTTAATTTCCCTGAATTAGATTGGGGAAATAATTCTATAATTGATGCATCTCATCCATTTGTTGAATGCTTAAATAATAATTTTTTAGATCAATACTGTAATGAACCTACCAGAGGAAAAAATTATTTAGATCTAGTGTTAAGCTCAGAAGACATTCTTCAGGATGTTGTCGTAGGAGAACCTTTTGAAACTAGTGACCATCAGATGATCAGGTTTCATATCAAAAGCAGTTGGGACAAGAAAGAAGTTAAGAAATATGATTACCTTAAAGCAAACTATGAAGAAATTAGAATGCATGCAAAAAGTAGTCAATTGTTTCTTTTGTCAAGTGAAGACAATGCAGATAGACACTGGAGCAAAATAAGTAGAAGTCTAAAAATGATTAGAAATGATTTTATCAAATTGAAGAGTAAAAACAAAGATAGATACAAATGGATAACGAAAAAAGCAAGAAGCAAAAGAAAAGCTAAAAGAGCGGCATGGAATTTTATAAAAACAGTGATATTAAGGATGAAACTTTATACAGAGCTTATAAGGAAAAGAGTAATAAATCAGTGGCTGAAAATAGAAAAGATAAAATAAATTTTGAAAAAAAATTAGTTCATAATATAAAGAACGATGCAAAAAGTATTTTTGCTTATGCAAATGAGTACTTTAGTACAGTTTTCGTAGAGGAAAATGTGACAAATATGCCAGTGCCATGCAAAGTTTTTCAGGGCAGTATTGATGAATCATTGCATGATATTGACGTAAACGATACTATTATGATGCAAAAATTGAAATCACTAAATGTAAAACAAGAGTCCAGGTCCAGATGAGATACATGCAACAATGCTGATGGAGCTTAGTGAAGAGTTAGCTCCAAGCCCTGTAACGCTATTTAACTCTAGTCTAAAGACAGCGTTTGTCCCTCAGGATTTCAGGGAGGCTATAATTGTACCAATACATAAGAAAGGTGCAAAGGACAAAGCAGAAAACTATAGACCTATCAGTCTTACAAGTATTATTGGGAAAGTTTTCGAGAGCCTCATTAAGGATAAAATTACTAGTTTTCTAGAATTAAATAAGCTAATAAGAAATAGTCAACAGGGCTTTACTAGTGGACGTTCCTGCCTCACTAATTTATTAGACTTCTTTGAGGCAGTATCTAAAGAACTAGACAAAGGAAATTGTGTGGATGTTCTGTATTTAGATTTCGCAAAGGCTTTCGACAAGGTTCCGCATAAGAGATTAATTAAAAAGTTAGAGGCGCATGGTATAACAGGTAATATACCAAGATGGATAGAGAGTTGGTTGACAAATAGAAGACAAAGAGTGTGCATTGAGGGTGAGTTTTCTGAATGGGCTGATGTTAAAAGTGGTGTGCCGCAGGGATCTGTGCTGGGCCCTCTATTATTTAAAATATATACATGTATAAATGATATAGATGAAGAAATTCTATCTAAATTTAATAAATTTGCGGACGATTCAAAAATTTCAAAAAGTGTTAACAATGCTCATGATGTTAGAATATTAGAAAATGATATAGTAAAAATTTGTCAAATATCTGGCAGATGGAATTCAATATTGATAAATGTAAGGTAATGCATTTGGGTAAAAATAGTTTAAATACTAATTACGTTCTAAACCACACAATACTAAAGTCAACCAATAGTGAAAAAATCTAGGTGTATTGGTAGACAAGTCATTAAAGTTTAGAGAACAAGTTAATAAAGTAGCTAACAGTGCGAATTCTGTTCTAGGTTTGATTAAAAGAACTATGACCAGCAAAAGAAAAGATATAATAGTAAAATTATATAAATCATTGGTTAGGCCTAAACTGGAGTATTGTGTCCAAGCTTGGTGTCCTTATCTAACAACAGATATAGATAAATTAGAGAAAGTACATGCTAGAGCGACAAAACTGATTAAAGAGTGCAAGTTATGAAAACAGACTAAAATATACAGGATTAGTAACTCTGAAAGAGAGAAGAGCTAGGGGAGATCTGATAGAAGTGTTCAAAATTCTAAATGGATTTAGTAAGGTTGATTACAACATTTAGTTTAATTTAACTAATAGCTGCAGAACTAGAGGTCATAAATACAAACTTGTAAACCTAGAAGTAGATTAGATATACGTAAAAACATTTTTAGTCAGAGAATTATTAATAGCTGGAATGAGCTTCCAGAGGAAGTTGTAGAAGCAAAATCCATAAATCAATTTAAAAATTTGTACGATAAATATATGAAGTTGGTGTAATATTGACCAATGTGTAAAATTACTTGTTAGATAGTAGACCTTAATTAGGTATTTTAGGTTGTATAGATGTGTCATTAGACTAGGTCTAAAACAGAAAATAAAGCTATTTTTTCATTCAAATAGCTGTTTACCTTGCTTTTCTGTAAACACTGTTTAATGTCATATCTAGCCTAAATATGTATATTGTGTTATATTGTGTTAGTTAAGTACATGTATAGGGGACTTTATGCTTTCTGTTAGTTAATTGTGTAGGTCTAGTTTTTTAGTTTTTTTTATTGTGATTTAATGAGTCTTAAACAAGCAATAATTTGCTTTTCTGACTCAGAAACTGTTATGTTTTTTATTCACTATAATGCGTGTTTTCTTTTTTTTGACACATTTTTTGTAGGTAACTTAGTTTGTTGATGGCAACACTGTTACACCGGAGGTTTAGAAGGCGTGGTTTGCTGATCAGGCGGCTAATATGTAAATAAAAAATAAAATGAAGAAAGAAATGCCGTAATGAAATGTCTACATAAAGAAATAAAAATTGAAAATAGTCAAAAAGAAGAAAGAGAAATAGAAGAACTCGCAAACACAAAAAACGACTCTATCAAAATGTTCAAAGTCTTGAGAAAGATAAATAGACAAAAACCAAAAGAAAAACTATTTTTAAGAGAAAACAGTAACATAATACAAAATGAAAAATGTAATAAATACAAAAATAACTGAACACTTCAAAGATACATTTGACAACCAAAATACAGAAATATTAACTGAAATTAAACCTGAAAAAATGAAGACACCTTTCTCTACAGATGAAATAAAAAATGCTGTTAGAAAATTAAAAACAAATAAAAGCCCAGGATCTGATGAAATCACAGCAGAAGAACTAAAAAACTGTCCTGAAAAAATTTACAATGAAATTGCCCAAATATTCAATAAAATGGCTGAAACAGGAAAATATCCAGAAGAGATTAAACTAGGAATATTAATACCCCTACAAAAACCAGGAAAAGTAAAAGGCACATGCAGCAATTTAAGACCCATAATTTTATTAAATCTTATCAGAAAGATACTGTCAGTTGTAATGATAAATAGAATATACAATAAAATAGACAAAATAATACCAGTTACTCAAGCCGCCTACAGACCAGGCAGAAGTACCATGGTACACGTCCTAACATTAAAACTTCTTATCGAAAAAGCAATAACAAACAAAAACTCAGAAATAGAAATCGTGCTTCTAGCCATGAGTAAGGCATTTGATACTGTCAATAGAAATAAATTATTAGAGGATTTAAGTAAAATAATTGATCAGGACGAACTGCATATAATAAAACTTATCATTGATGATGTAATTTTAAAAGTAAAAAATGGAGATGTAACTGGAAATGAGTTTGAAACTAATATTGGAATACCACAAGGAGATTGCTTAAGCCCGGTACTTTTCACATTTTACCTTGCAAATAGCTTAAACAAACATGAGAACCAAATTCAAATAGCAAACCAAATTGAAGAGCACTCATACTCCAAAGAAAATATACCGTATGAAGAATTATTTCCTAATTACATTATAGAACATAGCTATAGAATAAAATGAGAAATGGGCATAAATATTGATCAGCAGTTTGCAGATGATATTGCATATGTAAGCACATGCAAAAATATAACCGACAAAATTCAAAAGGAAGTCAATGATAAACTGAATAAGAGAGATTTAAAACTAAACACAGATAAAACAGAAAAATATACCATTGGAAACAAAAATGATCAGGAATGGAAGAAATGCAAATATTTAGGTTCTTACTTGGATACTGAAAGAGACATGATCCATAGAAAGCAATTGTGTATGGCTATTTTTAATAAATACAAGATGAAACTAACAAATAGCAAAATAACAATGAAAACAAGAATAAATATATTCAATGCTTATATTACGCCAGTTTACTTATATAATAGTGAGCTATGGACATTAACTTCAAAACAGGAACACGAAATTGACATATTTCATAGAAGTCTATTAAGAAAAATACTTAAAATATATTACCCTCACATTATAAGCAACGATAACTTATACATCAGAACAAATGAAAAAAATGGAGTCTTGCAATTAAAACACGAAGACTAAAGTGGATAGGTCACTTACTTAGGTTACCGAACAATGCACCTGTAAAACTTGCTTTAAATGAGAATAAAAAAATCTCAGACAAAACAAAGAGGTTGTCAAAATAAACAAACATGGATCAAATTAGTAAATAAAGATCTCAAAGATATAAATCAGAATTTGAACATATTAGATGAGAGCATCTGTGATCTGGCTGAGGATAGAGCGAGATGGAATCAATTAACCTTGAAATCTACTGCAGGGTCCAAATAGGACGTAGCGCAGTCTTAGTAGTAGTAGTAGTATTATGTAAATATATCTCTTTAATATAAATCTCAATGTTTAATAAAAAGTAATAAAATAACATTAACATAACATAACGGCACACTGGGTCAGGAAGCACAGGTGCTTATTTTAAGACCCATTTCCTCCTTCCTCTCCATAGTTATCAGTAATCGATGCCTTTTGATGGCGCATCAATTGCAGCCGTCGAAGATTTAAGAATAACTTGTCAACACTCGGTCTTCCGAGGTGGTCACCCACAAAGTAATAACCGAGGCCGATGTAGCTTAATTTCGATTATTGACGCGCTACTAGACCAAGTGCGCTAAATTCTTCCGTCAAATTATTAGACAAATAAAATAAGCCCTTAAAGGTTAACGTACACATTATTTTAAATTGTAAAATATCTTTCAGAATGATATGAACGATACGATACATTTCTCATGGCATATTCAATTTACTAGATGGCTAATTTATGCAATTTTGAAATAGTCAACTGCGTATGTCAGATTTTAAGTTTGCCGTCTTATTAATTATTATTATCATTAATAACAAAAATTTGTATTTCATTGTCTTGGCCGAAATTTGTCTTCAAGACTGCTTTACAGAGAGTGAGAGAGAGAGAGAGAGAGAGAGAGAGAGAGAGAGTTAAATAATAAGATTTTAAAAAAATTACATTAAATTTTAATTTATATCTAAAATGTCTTCATATAAGTGGAACCTTAAAGCATCTAACAATGCTCCTACTTGTTCTTATATACCATAATCTTATAATAAACATAGGTGTATTGTAATTTCACGTAGAATAACTACGACGTTACTACGCAACCACAATAGTGTTTTGACAACATGACGGAAAGCTAAATAATTAGACTTAGGCTTACCAGTGAAACATCTTTAGAATTCTATAAGAATATAATTAGGTATTGCTTGCAACTGTTTTCTGCTTAGTCGCCCTTCGAAAATTGTACAGTGGCCTCGACGCAACACTGGGATAATAATTCACTAAATAATATAGAGTAAATGTTCTTAATGTTAATCATAGCATTTCTGTTTCAGTGCTATGGACACAAATGGGACAGCAGTACTGGATGACAATGAAGCTACAGCACGATATGTTAATTGTAAGACCTATTCAAGTAATGTTGAGGAGAAATTTCTGTCTGATGAGCTGAGTAATGAACCAATCATCATTCCAGATGATCCTTTACACGAGAAATCAAGTTCTACTCTTCATGGGTTATCATCATTTAGCAGTAGATCAAACTCTGCTTCAGATGAACAGAAACCTCTGCGCGTTGAACTGAGTTCTGTAGCAGCAAAGCAATCAATATTAAATATTGAGTCGAGCTCTTTACCTGATGCTCAGATGCTGACCAAAGAGCAGGAAGGAGCCAGAGCATGGAGACAGCTTTTGCTGAGCCGCAGCGGTACAAAGAGATCAGCCGAGCAGCTGCACTTCTGGCTTTCGACTAAACGACACTGCTCTAACTTGTCTGCTAGTGATAGCCTTGGTAAGGCTGCAAGTAGTAGCGCCAGAGTTAATAGAAAGAATAGTGTTAGACGTACCAACAAAACGTGTCACAGTAGGATTGATGGCAAGACTAATAAAGATAATTGTAGTAATAAGAGAGATGTCGGCATTAATGGTGTTAATAATACCTGTAATATATCTGGACTCAGAAATAACTCCATATTTAGTAGCAGTAGCAATGCCGGTAAGTGTGATTTAGATAGAAGTAGTAGAGTTGCTAGCATTTCTGGAGGTGGAAGTTCGAAGCTGAAAAGTACGTCTTTGTTACGATATCGACCTGTGGTTAGTATTTTTGATGGAGAGAAGAAAAGCGGGTGTAATAGATCTACTTTAGTAAAAGAAAGAAAATTCTTTCAAAGGAATTCTACGCATGGTGCTTTGAAGTCAAATTCAGCCTCAGCAGCTGTTGGGAACATTTGCAAGAGTAAGTCTCAGAGTGATAACAGTGTCTCGAGCTGTGAAAATCCTGCACGTAATGAACAACTCAACAACGATGCCAGCCATTCTGTCATAGATAATAATGCTTGTCTCGGTGAAAGTTCATTTGCGCAGTGTTCAGTAGATAACGACAGCTGCTCTGTCAGAAACAGTACAGAGAATGTGTGCTCTAATATTCTAACGGATTCCAAGAAATCGGAAAATATTTGTGTCAAATATAAAAATGATAGCGATTGTATTCAGAATAATGACAGTGGATTGTTCAATCAAAATGACAGAAATATTATTAAGAGCCACATCAACGATGACTGCAGTAGACAACTGAGTGAAATAACAAATGTGTTGTCTGCGTCTGATTCTGTTGGATCATTGCTCGCTGGTCGCCTACCTCATGCTGATATGTATATCAAACCTGATGCTGAAAATATAAATCCACCCTATGTTGTAAGTGCTTTGTTCAAAGATAGTGAGCTTCATAAACTGTTACCCATAGAAGCTGTTCCAGTAGAAAAGATTAATTCCTGTGATAATGGTAAGCAAGTTGGTGGCTTAAATGCTGGTGATTGTGTTGTTGCTAACGATAAGATCAATGTAGAGAAACTTGAAGAGAGTGAACCTCTGCGGTCTTCAGCATTTTGTTCTACCGGCAGCTCTATAGCGTCACTTAATCAGTCATCTGTCAAGTCTGAGCAAGGTAAGTCGTCATAAGTAGCTGTCACAGCTGTCATATTGTTCTTTTGTGTAATGCTATTTAATGCTGGACGTTTTATCAGCAAATGTTGCTCAATTGACTTATAATAATAACAATAATATATTTATAGCTGATCATATGTAAAGATGCTTGTTTTCAAGGCCTAGTAGACAAATATTTTGGCAACCTTTGTATTAAGTTGATTAAATTGTCTGAAAGCGTAAGAGTTTGCTCTGTGCTGGCTGTTACTTCTGCAGTTTAAAGTATGATTAAGATCTCTTGGAGTTGAAGTTGGCTAAAGTAAATCAAATATTCTTTGCCTTATGAGCACATTAATCCAGCAATAAAATATCTAATAATTAAAAGTGTTTTGGTATTTGTTTGTGTGTGCTAACTGATTTGTTAGTTTTTAAAGTACAGTGGTAACAGTGATCTTGCTAATTGTGTGTTGGCTGCTTGTTAGATTATCTACTTTGTGTTTTGAAATATTCATTTATCACTTACCTATGGAACAGTTTTATTTTAAAATGTGCTTAAAGAATTCTAATTGATTGGTTGATCAATTTCGTAGCTGTAGCTGAGGATGTCAAGAACTCGACTCCGGCTAAAGTTTTCTCCATTTTTAACAAGAAGTGTAACTTGTAAGTAAATTGTGATGCCTTTTTTCTCTACATTTATATCCATATGATATAATATCTCTATATAGCAAATACTTGAAGTGTTGAAAACTAAGGAATACGATTGAAAAGTATTTAATGGTAATGTGTCATATGCCTACTGGATTGTTTCATTGTAATGATTTAGTGTATCACTTAAATTTGAGAGAATTGCAAGACATACAGAGTGGAGATACTGAGGTTTATAATTTTTCAGTCTGAATTATCAAAGTTTATTCTGTATCAATTTTAAGCAATTTTGAATGCTTTTGCTACTTTTATTCTTGCAGTTCTTAATTTTTATGAAATTGGGCTATAATCTTAGATATACATATATGCAAGAATTATATGTGGTATGTATTAGAAACTTGTAATTTTAAGTAGATCTTTGGATTAGTAGCTAAATGATTAAGGTCTGATTCATGGTTTTAAATCAAGTGATGAAGTGGCTCATGCCCAGATCAATTAACAGAGGCTAGCCTCACGCCCTTAACATACACTTTTAGTCAGCGCCAGTAAAGATAATAATTTATTACATTATTTGTTGTCTGTCATAACGCATTGCAAGTTTTGATTAGTCGTGGAGGGAACTAAACAAATTTAACAAAACTACTAAGTTTTGAAGTATTCTTAAGGGCATGTAGGCTTGAAGTATTTGTAAGGGCCGACTGTGTGGATTGTAAAGCTTCTATAAATACTGTCTTTAAATTTCTTTAATTATCTAAATTGTCCTTAATTTTTAACAGGATAACTTCAAATGGCAGCACTGTATTAACTACTACTGCTGACTTCTGTCCATCCAGGCCCTGTCAACGACAGAACAAAGAAACTCATAACTTGATTGATGAATCAGCTGCTACAGGGAGGACAAAGAGAAAAAGTGGTGTTGTGATTGGTGCATCAAGAGCTGGTGGGCGTGGTGTAGGCGGTGCTAAGTTAGATGATCAACAGCTGGTTATTGATGCTGGACAGAGACTGTATGGTACGGTGCAGTGCATGCAGTGTGGCATGACGTATAACTCACGTCATCCTAGCGACGTCATCGCACACAATAAACTTCACTCTGGCATCTTCAATCAGCTCAGGCTCTCGGTACATTTATAATATTTAATGTCATCATTTTCTTCTTCTCTTAAATCATGGTTTAACTTTGGTCGGGATACGAATAGATGTTCTTCAATCCTCTCTGTCCCACACATATCATCAGTCAAACCAGTTTTTTCATGTGCTTCTTAATCACTGCATCCCATATTTGTTGTTTTCTACCTCTCTCTAGTTTAACATCAAGCTCTTCCCTTCAAATTCCCTTTACTACATCCTCATTTGCCTTTCTCACAATATGCCCATACCATCTCAATCTCGACTGAGCCAGCCTATCCCCGATCCCCTCAACACTCAAATTCATCCTCACCTATTCATTTTCCATTCTGTCCTTCGGTAAATTGTAGTGATTGAGATGTAATAATGAACCTTGTCAATAAATTATTTTCAGCTTTGGTCTGACAGTATTAAGTGTGAGATAATCTGCAATTTAAACAATAATATTTAGTATTACACACAATTATTTTGTTACAGGAAAGTGTATTATTCGTGTTAGGTTAGGGGGTTGGCTACTAGAGCCGAATAAGACCTGAGTCATGGATTAAATGGGATCGGGGAAACTATGCAGGGACGTCACCAATATTAATATACCTCCTTTTTCCTAATGCTCATATGCCACAGAGAATTAAGAAGTGTAGTAAAATTCGTGAACCACCGGGAATCGAACCACGGACCTCTCAACTTGGCCTCGAGCGCGCTAACCATTGCGCTACAGTTCACACAGATACTACACTTCCCAATTATATACTAATGGAATTTATGCCTAAATTTTTTACAGTGTTGTACTGTATTGTATTGTATTGTATTGTACTGTATTGTACTGTATTGTATTGTATTGTATTGTACTGTACTGTATTGTATTGTGCCGTATTGTATGGTACTGTATTGTATTGTACTGTATTGTATTGTATTGTACTGTATGTATTGTACTGTATTGTATTGTATTGTATTATACTGTATTGTATTGTATTGTACTGTATTGTATTATACTGTATTGTATTGTATTGTACTGTATTGTATTGTATTGTATTGTACTGTATTGTATTGTATTGTGTTGTACTGTATTGTGTTGTATTGTATTGTATTGTACTGTATTGTCTTGTACTGTATTATATTGTATTGTATTGTATTGTAGGGTTATGGTAGAGGAGGTTACAGAGTCGTGCAGGAACTTATTGATGGTAGTCTTGTTGTTGTTGTCAACACTGAAGAAAAAGTTGCATTGAAACGTGTATGTTTCTATCGCTCTTTAGTTTGTCTCTCTCTGTCTCTTTTATAGCCAATTTTATGACAGTTTGATAGTTAGCTATTGAAGGTTTTATCGAGGGGATAGTCACTTTTGGATTTTATGAACACTTGTTGACTCGCTAAAGTCCGCTTAGCGACTATAAGTTAGCGACTGAACTATTGCCTCAAAGTTCACCGGATAAGTCTCTATCGGCTCTGTGCAATGCTGCAGCGTCATTGTTCTCTTTCTATCTATCTCTCTCTCTCTCTCTCTCTCTCTATATATATATATATATATATATATATAATAATATAGATATATATATATATATATATATATATATATACATATATATATATATAATATATATATATTATATTTGTGTGTGTGTCTGTGTGCGTGTATGTGTGTGTGTATAATATATATATATATATTATATATATATATATATATATATTATATATATAATATAATATATTTATATATATATATATATTTATATATATATATATATATATATATAGGTATATATTCTGCGATTATGTGTGATAATAGTAATAATAATAATAATAATGATGATGACGGTGGAATTTAGCGCACTAGGTTTAATTGCGCGTCCATAATCGAAGTTAAGCAACATCGGCCTCGGTTAGTACTTTGTGGGTGACCACCTTGGAAGACGGAGTCTTTGAAGGAAAAAATCCCAGGGCTATGGAAGAGAAACAAAAGAGATCCTAAACGATGCCAGTCCAGTGATCAACAACAGTCAGGCATATTATTTAAATCTAAGGCTGAAAGATATATGTTTTCAACTATTAGGAGAGACTCTTAAATTTATTAATAAAATTAAATGATCAGAAATTATTAAAGTATACGATTGCGTAATGTCAATTTTATTTTAATAAATCAACATTAATGAGAATGTAATACGAAATAAATAATACTAAAAATATTGTATATAGAAGTAGCTCTATCATAATCATCGTAAGCTTAGATTGGGGCCAATTATGGATCAGATCAGTGTTGATATTGCAGTTGCGAGTCTTCCAGACTTTCTGAACCAGTATAATTAAGTTTTATTAAGGTCTTACGTGGATTGATTTAATAGTAGCAGTATTGAAATATATATGAGAATTGAAACATGTTATTTTATTGCTTCTATTAATTATATACTAGTTGAAAATCTATTCATTAAACTTGAAAAAGAATATCAATATAATTTTGGTTTCTTATATATTGAATATCTTAACTCATATAGTGGTAATTAATTAATTAATTTCACTAATTTTTTCCATGTGTGGGGAAACAATAAAAGCAAAATGATCAACAGTTGTAAACACTGATAATTCTCTCAGGAATATTATGTCAGCTGATGATAGCTGCCAATAGCAGAGCGCAACTCTTTACCGACGTGCGGACCACCCAAGAACTTAACGCGCCTATCAGTTAGCGAGTCGACTTGAAGTTGAAAGTGAAAGGTTCATAAAATCCAACAAGCGAATATTAACTATTCTAGGCAATAAGTACCCTTTCCATAACTAGTAATCGGAAATGTCTATCGAAGTCCTATAAAACCGAGCATTAGTGTTTCATTATGTTTGAAACTCTAACTAAAATAAAATTTTTTATAGTTTATTTTATCATTTTACCTTTTGTAATCATAATAATTACAGTAATGATAACTGGAAGAAGATTAATTTGAAGGGAGTAAATTTTTTTCCAACTGGGCAGCGATTCAGTATATTCCTGCACTTGATTGATTAAATAAAGCCCTTGATATTGCACCTGGCGTAAATAAATAGTAATAATAAACCAGCTATAAGCAAGAGACCTCGTTTCCTCAGCAGAGGCTCTCAATGCAAGTGATAATAACAATATGATATCAAAAAAAAGCTATAGTTATTAATAGTAATATTAATAGCGAAGTTAACAAAAATTAACTTTTAATCGTTTTACTGTGTTGTTGTTGTTGTTGGCTTAGGTTGAAGAGGTGAAGTGTATAGTAGATCAAGAACTGGGTTTTGTTGTGGATGACTCTGGGAGTCTTAATTCTCTCTCTAAGGTCTGTGTTTATCTCTTTCACATGACATATGCACTTGTTTACAGAGTTTCCTTCCTTAATCCGGCTGTAGTTAATTTCTTTTGAAGATGGCTGAACTCAGTGGAATCTGTGATATTGTTCAACGATACATTCTTTTATCGTTGAGTGCATGTGTCGTAGAAGGCGACTAAAGCACTAAGATCCATACCAACGTCAGAATGGGCATTCGGTTGGTGAGTGCCTAGGTTCCAGAAATTGCTACAAAAATGTAAACGAATGGAAAAGTCTCAAATAGGGGACTGGCTGGTTGTGTGAGATGTAGGACAGAGAGGATTTGAGACAGTCTATTCGTATCCCAACCCTAGTTAAACTGGGATTCAAGGGAAGATGATGATGATGATGATACATCCTTTCCTGAGATTTTGATACTGGAACTCTCTAAACTTGCCAGAAATTGAACCCTGACTTCCTTAATCGCTTTCATTGTACCGGGTTATTTTAACATTATGTTACTACCTGCAGTGAATTACTTTTATATGTTGACCATTTGAATGATCCAAAATGGATTTCCACTTTGTTGCATTAGAACGAATCTTTAGACCATATAGTAGTATTAAGTCAATACTACTACTGCATTAAATAAAAATAATATTTAAGACTTCAATTATTTTAATGTTATATTTAAACTAATTTTTTAAAGATTATTTTAATTTAAATAATTCTTTTGTCTGAAATACCTCAGTGAGCTTTATTTTCTTTAATATATATCATTTACGTTTGTTCTCCTGTGTATTTTATTTCTGCAATGTTTTACAGTACTAACCATTTGATAGTTAAACTATATATTATTTGTTTGCTGTATGCGTGACTGTGTGTGATTTGTATTCAGGTGTTTCTCTACGTAACCAACCGTCAAGTAATAGGCTTCTGTCTCGTTCAAGCTATCACTAAGGTTTATGTCTCTAATTCTTTGTTCTCTCTCTAGAACTCTTTCTTGTTGTCGTACTCCTTGCGTATCCGATTATCTGCTTCTGTCTTCCTTTATCTTTTCTTTAAAATCTTTAATGGAATAAGTATCAAACGAATTGTAACAAGCGTAACGTTTGTGTAAAGTAGTGAATATACTAATATACACATTGCTAAATATTCATGTTTGCTTTTGGTCTTCCTACTTTAAAAATAGTGTTTCTGTCTTAAATTTGTCTCTTTATTTCAAGGAACCTAACTATAGCTTAAATAGACCAGTCTTGCCTATATAGGCATTATTATTTTCAATAGGTTTTTCTGCTTTAAAACAATTGTTTTCTGTAAAGTTATCTCAATTAACTACCCCCATCATTATCTTCAAATATTGTTGATAAATGTTGACTTATTACTTTTACATGAGATCATTATAAAAGGAATAAGACAGTCATTCTGGACATTTCAGTTTTGTGACTGATCCATACTTTTATCGTAATAATGGCGGGGATGGTAGATAGATTACTCTATCTAGCTAGTCGGCGACTAGCTAGATAGAGTAATGCTCTCACTAGGGACCAATTGAATGGTACTGGGCTTGTTTTAATTAATTGCATCATTGATAATGTTTGTTGTAAGCTTATACTTTCATTTCTCTTTTTGTACACTTTGTATGTATGCGACTTTACACCGAGGTTATTGAATAAACATATATATCTAGACTGACTATATACTGTTTATAAAATGTCGTCTTCCATTTGAGTGAGAATCTTATGAATATTTTCGATTCTAGACATTTATTTATCTCTCCTGGAGTACTAATTTTTGCTTTTGTAGTCGAAGTCATGTTTCCGTTAACTATTCTTCTTAATTTTTCTAAACCTTTTCTAGTTTCAAAAAATATATTTAGGTTGATTTATTTTTAAATGTCTGAAAAACACTGAGAAATGCGTCAAATCTCTTGTGACGATTTTTCAGGCTTATAGAATGATGACAGTGACGTCGTCGACAGCAGAGTGTGCTAACAACAACAACATCAGCGACGCATCAGCAGACGATGCGGTGTTGAGATGTTGCAGTGATAAGGAGGAGAGAGCTCGGCTTGGGATCAGTAGGGTGTGGGTTCTAGCCTCAGCTAGGCGACGTGGTGTGGCGACACGACTGATAGATGCTGTCAGGTCTGTAGGATCGGGCACTTTGTTGTCTGCTGTTATATCTTTTTTGTTACCAATTTTTTAGCTTTTGTTAGAATTTTTACTACTAAGGACAGCCTCTTTTTCAAAAATAATTTAATTTTGTAAAAGAATTGTTAAGAACCTGTACTCTTTCCCTTTTTTAGTTTATGACAGATTGTGATATATTAATGAAATTTGTATAATATTTAATTAAATATTCTGTTTTCGTTTTTTTTGTGTGACGTAATAATAATAAAGGTTTAACGTCCGTTTCCTCATACAAGGATGATGTCAGGGACGTAATGAATTAAAGTCTCATGTGAGAATATAATAATTAAAAGTAGTATTATCAATGTGTTAACTAACATGTATCATTTATAAAAACATATGTCTATGTGCTTCTACATTGTAATATCTGTTTGCATGCATGCAGGTGTCACGCCATTGAGGGCAGTGTTCTGGCCAGGGATGAGTTAGCTTTCTCAGATCCCACTCCAGATGGCTTCAGATTTGCATCGGGCTACACCAACACGCAGCAATTCCTTGTCTACAGATCTTCCTGCTTACTGTAGAGCATCAGCTGAATCGTATTAAATGCAAACTGATCTGACTACAATATTACTGGTTCTCTACTAATAAAACAACACTGTTGTTTATGTTCAGCTTGATCTAGTTTGATTAGGCTAGCTGAAGATTAAATCAGGGCAGGATACCTGTTATGCCTGAGTTCGCTAATCGCCTTTTGCTTTTATGATTTCGCTGATATGGGAATGAGTTCATTCATAGACCAAGAACTGAATTTTAGCACAGAACTAATACGTGGCTGGAAGTAAATGTAAGTGACGGTATTGACTACCTTTTGCCAGTTTCTAAAATCCTATTTGCACATACGATTGTTAGAAAAAAGGTGAAAATGTTCAAAGTTTGATTACTAGGGTATACTAACTTTTAAATGGTTATTTATTGAATATTTCTCCTCGTATTCCGTTATGCGGCTGATCCGAAGCATATATTCCTGCTTACAACCAGGCTTCACATTCAGTAGGAAAACTTCATTGATTAACACGTGGATCGATTCCTCCACATGGCTAGACCTTTAGCTGACCTTAGTGTTGCCTCTATTGTCTCTTGTTTTAAAAATATATGATTTCTGAAGCGATTTTCCATTTACCAACCTTATTTCTTACTTAATCGCCCATTACGACAAGTGTAGTTTACTTATTCGTATTCGTGCTCAATTTATCTAAAAATTTGTGAGGATATTAAACATTAAATTCTTTGGTGTTTCATATTCTCTAATTATTTAGTGAATTGTTGTGTACTGTTGACCATTATCCGTAGACCTAAGCTGCCAGATTCTACAATACTAATTGATCTGCCTACATACGAAATACCGGTGAACATAAACTCTAGTGAGTATTTCGTCACTCAACCCCGGAGCATTGTTTCACAATATAGTTTTCTCTCTTATCTCTCGTCAGAAGGAATACTTTGTTTTTTATTGATCCTTGGTAAGGCAGTTAGAAGGTATGTGTCAATGATTACCCCATTACATTTTGACGTCACTGCGTCAGAAATCAATGATAGTATCGATGAAATCAATGTTATAAATCAATGATGTATCGATGAAATCAATGTTATAAATCAATGATGTATCGATGAAATCAATGTTATAAATAATGATGTATCGATGAAATCAATGTTATAAATCAATGATGTATCGATGAAATCAATGTTATAAATCAATGATGTATCGATGAAATCAATGTTATAAATCAATGATGTATCGATGAAATCAATGTTATAAATCAATGATAGCCTCTTTAAGTCATGTGTAACCAGCATTCCTGTTGTTCTTGCTGTCAACATTAGACTCTGCTGCCTCAATACTTATAAGTGTCTAAACACGGCTGAATTCAGCTCATCTGCTATTTATCTGGTGTTTTAACTGCTCTGTACTTGACATAGATCTTTAGGGCTGTTTCATTGAAGACTCTATTTAAGTTAGATTTCTAAGCAATTAGCTGGCCTCTGTGATTCAATTGAGATCTTTTCTGCCTCCTACGTAGAAGGGTTGAATTTAATTCATATCTTCCACGGTTCCACATAACTTAGTTAAGTATCATTTCAGATTTGCATTAAGCCGTGTAAGCTTTCTATCAGTTTGTGATACGGCGAATTGATGGCAGTTAAGCCATGTTAGGTGACGCACCCACAGATTGTGAAAAAAATCAAAGGTTTATCTCATAGTTGTTTGGTTTCTGTGAAGCGTGATGATCTAACAAACGACGTTCCTGGTATCATCCTTGTATGAGGAAACGGACGTTAAACCTTTATTATTATTAACGATTGGTGAACTGGTTGTCTGCTGTGATTTCGCTGGGTGCTGAGTATGACAAATATTTGAACATTAGGATATTAAATTTTGATAGTGTTGTGTGTTACGTCCGGGTTGCTGAAAAATAGACCAGCCGTAAACTGCACGTGTAGTAAAAGGCGACAAAGCACCAAGATCCAAACCAACGTTAGATCGGGCTTTCGTTTCTGAGCGCCTAAGCTCCAGAAATAGCTACAAATTTTCTAAAACGAATGGAAAGTTTGCTCAACCACAGAGAGAGAGAGAGAGAGAGAGAGAGAGAGAGAGAGAGAGAGAGTGTGGAGGTCTTTTTGTATCTCGGCCCTAGCAAAACCGGGATTCAATGTAAGATGATAATGATGGTGACAAGTTTTGATACTGAAGTGTTACTAGTTTGAATTGACATTCATTTCTTAAATACGGTTAATAGAGTATATCATGCAAACGCATCTCTATACTTTACTGTTGTGTGCATTCAGTTTCAGCTATTGTGTAATATCTTATTTATTTTGTTAGCTTTTCGCATTGCTTAGAAGTTTGATTCTGTTGTCTAGTGCTGCACTTGTTAGCATCAAATTCTTATTATTAAAATTCTAATTAAATAATTAGAATTCTTGAAATGCGAGATTTAATATAATTTCCTTTTGATTAAACTATTCTTTGGCACATATTTTTTTCAAAAGGCAAGTTCTTAGGATTAAACTTTATAATTTGCGCAAAATTACACTTGCTAAAGACTTGTATCTACCAAATTCTCAATATTTATGTAGCAATTCCTTAGTTTATTTTTAAAGTATTTTTTAAAGTCATATAGGCCTACATCATTTTGGTGTCAGTTACATTTCATGTGACTATTGTCAACCCGGTGACTGTTATAACGACTTTTATCCTCTCTCTCTCTCTCTCTCTCTCTCTCTCTCTCTCTCTCTGTCTCTATCAAGAGAGGGCACACCACCGTAAGTCTTCCAATCCACATGCAGGTCTACACTATGAACGTTGTCTCCTTCTTATTCGTTTATTTCATAATGGTTGCAATCTTTCATTTCAATTTGTTTATCTATAAATTTCCTTTTCCTATATTCACATTTGTTCTGGTTTAAATTTTTCCTACTGCATCACAGTTCATTGCTTTAAGCACTTTGTGAATATATATTTCAAGTATGAAGAGAAAAAAGATAACGATCGTTAACATGGCCCGTGTTACCTACGGTACCGATCGATTTGTCGTTTACTAACTCAGTATCCCCTACCCAGCCTCCACTCTTTCATTGAATTTGTTAAGGGTGCAAATAGGGCAAGAAAGTTACTCAAAAGCTACTAAATAATTACAGCAATAACTAAGTAGGTGGATGAATTTAGTAACAGTTATAAATATTATATTATATGGATTAAAATATATAATAAATTATATAAATTAAAATAATTATAATATCAGATAAATTGAAATAGTGTATGAGCGATAGCCCAGAAAAGTTATATTTAGAGATATAATTAATGGAGAAACAAATACGTTTTATGAGTTTATCCCGATAATATACATAGGCCCCTATATGTAAAATAGTTTTTCGGCTACTGTTCAATCGAAATATTTCATTAAGTGATTTCTTTGATTAATTAAATAGGTTATGGGCTAATTAACTGAATTCGTTGGCTAAGTCAATAATTTGATTGATAAATTCATCACGAATGACCTGGTTAATTAATAGATTTGCTAGTAAGCTGTTCTAAATATTGATTACGTTTATGTTTGTTTTATATTTATTTAAGCTAAGTTCGCTAATATTTTGCCAGCCAAGTGTCAAAGTATAAAAGTGTGTAGGATTAAATCACTTTAATTGTAATGACATATTCGATAGTGAACCTGAAAGTGACATATTAACTCTCATTAGATTCAGTGCCTTGTTATAATTATCTGTAGAAAGGTTCAATCCGCGTTAAGCATAGTTCTATTTGAAATTCAGCAAGACAGTGGGTTTTGCTAAAAGTAAACATTCGCACTGTAAAACAATAGCAAATTTGCCTTTTGGCATACGCAATTTATGTCATTACAGGCTATCAGATTATGTAGAATTAATGTTTAATTAGTTTAATCTGTGTTTTAAATTGTTTTAAGTCAGAGTTTCTTGAAGCTCTGTCGGTCTACTAAATCACGCACGGTCTATTTCTTATGAGTGAAGCCTTCGATCTTTCAACGACCGTGATGGCTTTACAGCTTGGGCAATTATCTCAAGTCGCAATGGCTTGTCCACTTTGTCATTCGACTCCATCAATTGTACAGTTAACAGTTTCCACAAGCGCTAGTAAGTTGACACTTCCCCTGTGATCTCTGAAGTGATCATATCGGTGTGCGCTTATGAAAATCAAGCTTGCTAAACCGAAGAAGCTGAAACGTTAAAGCTGTTTCGTGAACGTATTATGGAAGTTGAACTCTCAAATTTTCTATAAGAGGAAGGGACACATCATAATTATGGTCATCACATCATCATAATTATATCATCAGAATTACTTAAGTTTGGAACCTCCTAAGAACGGCAAGTCTGCTGTAATGTCTTCTATAAGTAACAGTCTGATCTAGAGCGACCAGCGTTACAATAGTATAAAGTTGTGAATACTCGGATATAGTGTGCACCTTGGATAATATTTATTAATTTGCATGTAGGTATAGGTATCAGTGTTACTGAGAGGTTATTGGAAGAGTGTATAAGTTGTGAACTTATTTATTTCTACTTTTGTACGGCTGTAGTGTTGTACGAAGTACTATTTTAATGAATTAAATCTAGTTTATGAAATAACGTTAATTGTATACGTTCTATTTTATATTAGGTTTGAAGTCCAGTTAAGATTAATTGACTAAAATACTTTGTAGCTAAGTTACTGTAATATGCTATAACAAATGGTAATAATGTATAATGAATTCTATTGTGGAATATTTATTCGCTGTTGTTTTTCGACTGTAGCTGAATATTAACTTGTTGTTTTCAGAGCACTGGATTAAACCTCTTGAAGCTACGATATAGATAATTTCTGCTTGTTCGATTTCAAATGTTAAATACTAAAATATTAGAAATAAGTCGAGAAATAACAGGTCTGTGAGACAAAGTGATAATTAATATCTGCCCTCTGGATTATATTTTTAAACAGCGATCTAAACTGGATTAGATCCTGGAATTTTTGTGTATAAAAACCTTTTATTTCGACCTGAGACGGCAATCATCGCAGCAGGATTATGCTGAAATAAATTGTCTACTTTACAGCAACAACAAATGTCAACAACTTTACAACAACACTGGTGGCAAGAAGTTTTCAGTAAGTAGAACGAAACATACAAACTTTTATTTTATAATATTAGCTTAGTAGCAAGGATAATTGTTCAGTTTGTATCTGTGCCATCTTATTGTTATAATGATAATAATAACTACCAATACTAATTACCCTATTATTCTATTCTCATTGACTAGTTTATATTACTTCCCAGCAATTTTTGTAATAATTAACTGTGTTTGCTGTTCAGTGACAAACGTTAGTATGCTGGTTCAGTGACAAATGTGTTTATACTTTAAAATGAAGCTTGTATAGCTAATGTTAACTTCAGTTTCCTCACTTGAAAGCGATGTCAGTGACGGGCGAGCCAGGATTTGAAGTTTGAACCCCGCACATACTAATCCGTGATGACTAGTTAGGGACATGATCGTGAACGTTCCAAGGCATGAGGACTAGTAATTATACATAATTATACTATAATTACACATAAATATTATTTCTTGTATCTCAGAACATTCAGGATTAGGCCTATGTGTAATTATGCGTAACGCATTGGGCTGGCTAATGAAAACAATTGCAGGTGTTTTGTTTACATTTTGAAAAGAGTCTAACTGTCTTAATAATTTACTAGTGAAGCATAGGAAATTTGTAATTTTTTAATTTTATAACAATAAATTTGTATTTAGTTCGATGTTTTACACACACTGCTGTGTACCACAATGGAATGGAGAGGGGAGGCCACATATTTCTACTGGATACATGGCTGAATAAACGTTAGGCCTATATAGTGGCTAGTTTATTATAAGTAGGCCAATGTAATTTCTAGCACTTATAATAAACTTAAAATAATTACGTTATTTCCAGCACTTATTTCGATTAAATTAATGAAAGTACATCGTTTGTATCGATGAACTATTAGATTGTATTTGAATTATGCTAATAGTTGGCGAAATCGTTTAAGTAACATCACGAAGTTCTAATTAAAACTAGTAGAAATCACATGCGATGTTTGCACAGGTTGCGAAGCTTCAAGAGGTAGCGTTGAGGAACAAGAAGAGATCGAGCGATTAGGCAAGCTGCTGACATTTAGATCTTTGACAAGATATGAGGGAGAAGCAGTAGAAGAGAAATGTCATGAACGTCCTCGACAACAGAATCCATCACAACATCCAGGTTTGTCTCATCGCCAAGTGGATCAACAGAAGCAACAATCAAATCAACATCGTGCAAGATTAGATGAAGAGATTATAATGTCGACAGGGAATGAGATAAATCCTGTTGATCTACAGCACAGACTTGACTCTTCCAGGCAACAGCATCAGCAACAACAACAACAGCGAGAATGTTATATTTATAACTATCATATGAGTCATTTGCAAAATTTATATTCTAGTTGGCCGGAAAGTCTCTTTCATCCACCGAGATCTCAATTCAACGTAAACCTACCACCTGCCGCCTTCCTCAGTTTATTTCGGCCCTCGCACAGTCAAGTTGGAGATTCATCACAGTGCGAAGCCCAGCCTGTTAGACCGCCCTCTTTTTCTCAAATTAATGCTGGATATGGTCATGATCTTAGATCAACCACTGATACAATTAATAAGGGAGTCCTGGATCGTCAGGGATCAGCTCAGTATGATGAGAGGCGAGTTTCTTTCTATAAGGATCAAGATTGTTTTCAGAGTCATGAAAATAAAAATTTGTATCCAGTGAAAGATCTAGCTACTCCAGATACAGTCTCTGATCCACCACCAGGTCTTCAGGGCTTGCTCATTCCTGCAGCAGGTGGGGCAGGGATGCAGAGTACATTCCAGGGAGGAAATATTTGTTTTCCACAAGTAACCAAAGATTCTCGATCAATAATTGTTCAAAGATATGATCCAAGTCAAAAGGTACTACCAATGTCGAATGGACTACCTCATATTTTACCTATGCTCTCAGGTAATGTGTCTCAAGAAGGTGCTGGTCAAATGAAATGCCAGAAAACAGTGCAGGCTACAACTCGGAGAGTCCTTCCCTTTATCTTACCTAAACCGATTGCTAAAGCCGCACAGGACAATACGCAACAGCAGAATCACATGCTGCTGGGACAGATTCCTGCAGTCTTGGAATGTTTCCCTCACATCTCGAGTATACCGTCTGGACTTTATTCAGAACATCTTAATCAAAATCAGCTTCCAACGCAACAAGGCTTTCTGGAATGGTCATCCAGTCAAGACCAGATTGTAGGACAAAACCAAAGAGAACAACCTGAACTTTTTACACAGATAGGTCTGAATCATGAGTATCTGAACCCACAGATACAGTCGCCACCGTTGATGCAGATTCAGATGAATCATCCGGAGAAAATTAATCGGGACGTTTCCACTTCCGGAAGAGAGAACAGGAAGCCGCGTACAAACTTCACGGAAGTTCAGATGCAGAGGCTTCTGGAAGAGTACGAGAGGAATCAGTTCTTGACTTCCTCAGCAGCGGCATCTCTCTCAAAAGATCTGGGTCTTAAGCACCAGGTTGTGATGAACTTTTTCCAGAACAGAAGATCTCAACTGAGAAAGAAGGCGAACAAACCATCCAAGAACTAACTAGGAGCCACAGATGTGAACTCACTGTTGTACATGTATTAACATTTATGCCTTTTTATCAGTATTCTTAAACTAGATAATGAAACCCGTATGTTGCGGTTTTCTCGTTCGTGTATAGTTTAGTGCAATTTGCTGAATTGTGAAGTGAAGTAAGTTATTGAAATTCAGCATTACATATGCAATAACTTTTAAATATTGTTGCATATGATAAAACATTTATAAAGTAGATAGGCCCACTACTATTTGCAGACATGCGACTATATTTTACGATTCAGTTTAATCAGATAGTCATTAAGGTACAAAGGTGTGATCAGCATTTTTAATTAGTATATTCATATTCAGTGAAGTATTATTATAAAGTAAAGATTTTATCTGTTAACTAATTTTTTAATTTTTATCATTTAATTAAATTTTTGGTGAAAATTGCGGGCTAAATAGTCCTGCACTTTATCGCAGTTGATATTTTTATTAGCCTAAATGTACTTAATCGTTTGCCGCGATGTTTATTTGTTTGATGTATGGACTATTGTGCTGATATTAAAATTCTAAATACAAACCTAATATTTGCAAATGAAGTTGATTTGAAAGACAAATCGCAGATTTCAATATTAGGCCAATAGTCAGGGCCGAGGTTGAGACTAGGGTCTTCCAATGGTAGGGGGTATAGGTGAAACTTTACTTATGCCCCACCCATAGATCATAGGGACCGGGGGCTAAAAGTTGGGGGGCTGAAAACCAAAATTTGAGCACTTGGTCTCCATAGATCCAGTCCTAATGTCGTTTTTTGTCCTTGATTCAACTTGAATTTCGGTGTGATAGGATTTGATTGACTCCCTCGAACAATGCATCATCATCATCATCTTCCCTTAAATCCCAGTTTAACCAGGGTCCAATGCATATTTTAAGAAATATCCAGAGTGTTTTCGAAACTGTTGCAACATTAAAATAAAGATGACTGTAAAGCAAAGCATATATACGAGTATATTGAAAATATTTCATCTGATTTTGTAAATAGCCAGTAAGATATGCTGCATATGCAGTATAGCTGTCATGAATTAACGGAACTTCATATCAACATATTATGAAAGTTAGGCATGTCCTCAATGACTGCCTGAATGCAGCTACAGGGTTGAAAAAAATTAAATGCATTCCAATTTGAGTTTGCTTTCAATTCATTACTTTCTATTTCTTCTATTAGGTAGGAAAACCTGGATTCATTAATTTTGATAGAAACCATGAATTTTGGTGAAAATTTAAACCTTGAATATTTATTTTGGTAATATATTTTTACCTTTGCTTCACTTATAATTATTTCTTCAATCAATCAATAAGAATTTAACGTCCGGTTCCTCGCCATAAGGCAATGTCGGCGAAGCATTTTGCAGACTCTACACTAACAGGCGCCAAAGCACCACACGATAACGACTGAGTAGATAAAGACCACAAGAGAAAGCGAGGTCAAAACAGTGCAAGTCCAAGATCCAAGGCAAGCGGACTAATTATCCTCCTTTAGGGCTATATTACAGGTAGAGAATATCGAATTAGACATATCATATTTTTAAAATTTAGAATTTCTATAAAATATAACCGAAAGCAAAAGCTTATAAAATAGCGTTTAATCTCATTTCGAAACAGGAAAGCGACTCCAGCGATTATTCACATTGAAATTTGCATGGAATCAGTAGCACGGCGTCGAAGGCAGACTCTATGTACTGTAGCCTATAGGTAGGAGAATAAAGTAAGACACGCTTGTTTCATGCGGAGGTCGGACAGTGGAAAACTTACGACTGCACAACAACTGTCTGCGATCCTGGAACAATAGTTTGAGAGGATTGTATGAGAGTTTTATGACTTGCTCTAAGATAATTTTTCTTCTGTTTAGTTTTCTTTCATTCACTCAGGACATTCGCACACGTTTACGTTTCTCTCATTTCTCAATTGCCTTTTTATAATGATATATGTTTTCTTTTCTCGCTATATTTCTCACAATTTTATCGTTCATCTTTATAGTGCATACATGACAGCGCAAGTGCACGACTAACCTTCCAGACACTCATTAAAATCCATGACAAAGGTTGTTGCTCCTCCTTTATTCAAGGATAATACAATCCTCAGACAGTTTTTTCATATTTCACGCCTTTTATTTCAAATTATTAGGGTCTTAAACTTTAAACTTAATTCTTCCATATTTGACCACAGCGCTGCTGTCATGGACGGCAGTAGCACTTGAAATTTGTTGCTGCTGTAGTTTTTGTTGCTCTTATTGTTACTACTTAGCGGACAGACCTACTGTGTGATTGGACCCAGGATTCTGCAATCTCTTCAGCTGAATGTTTCCACTCTATCCACTTGACCGATAGAAATAGCATTTCCATTTGTCGTTAAAACAGCAACAGTTCAGTGATAATTACCGGAAGACATGGAGAGAAATCAACCCGCTCTTTCAAATGCTCAATAATTGTCTTAAATTAATGAAATAAAAGTTTGCATTAATTCCTCTTTTATATGAACTTCGAACTAAACTCCGTAATCAATCATGGAAATGCTTAACAATTCTTAGCACATCATTGAAAGGAACAATAAATCGTTTGTGTAGGCTATATATTTATGACTCAATTTCTTGCCGATTTCAATAACTCATGATAAATTCGATTTGCAGACTACGTTGTGATTGAAATCGGCTATACATTGGTTTTTACGAGACGAAGAAATTCTAGATTCTATAGATGGCTAGTAACATGTCTAAAGTAATTAATTTAAATCAGTTTGTCGTTTTGATCTCGATTCAGTAGGATGCTAATCGGCTATGGGGTGGGACGCTCTCCCATACAACCAGCCTAGGATCCCTTTTAAAACAAGTGTTATTTTATTGTTTCAAAACAGAAACGCTTCAACCGGAGTTCAACAGTCTCTTCAATAAGCGTCTAATGTAAAAGTTTCCGCACTAGTTCAGTGAGATGTAGGCTATTGAGGGCTGTTGAACTTTCTTCAGAGAGAGGGAGAGAGAGTGAGAGAGGAGAGAGTGAGAGGGAGAGAGAGAATGATTAGATTAAGGATACAGAGACAGAGGTAAAGAGTGAGAATAATATAAAAAAGCTAATGTTAACGACAGTTTCCTTACTCTAAAGCTATGAAACAAGAAAAAATAAATATTAAAATCAACAAGAAGATAATTCCGATGGAGATCGAGACTTAAACAGAGAGATAGATAGATAGATAGATAGATAGATAGATAGATAGATAGATAGATAGATAGATAGATAGATAGATAGATAGATAGATAGATAGATAGATAGATAGATAGATAGATAGATAGATAGATAGATAGATAGATAGATAGATAGATAGATAGATAGATAGATAGATAGATAGATAGATAGATAGATAGATAGATAGATAGATAGAGAGAGAGAGAGAGAGAGAGAGAGAGAGAGAGAGATAGGGAAGGAGGTATACTACGCTACCAGGCCTGAGCACCTGTTGTGTAATAGATGTTAATAGAAGTTACTGATAGGTAAGAAATATTCTGATTATTCTTGGTTGTGTAATTCTAGACCAACGTAAATCGTTTCTTGTTTTTCATCGTCATCATTTATAACAGACCGCCACAATGAATGCTCAACTCGATTCTTGCTTATAATGAAGCGAAACAGAATGTTAAGGAAAGTCGTGATTCAGTGACAGTGTGATAAATTACTTATGGTTAACTGACAATATTATCAAGCCTGGACTGCTCAATAAATATGCGCCTATTACAAATAAAACTAAATAAGAATTACAAAAATAGATTAGACTTAAATTAATTAAGTTAAAAATGTAATATGAATTACAAAAAACTTATACAGGAAAGCAACGTGGAGCATATATTGAAGTATTATCGTCAAAAACATCGTAAAACATTTATTTCTCGGCGTATGTAATGCAGTTAACTAGGAAAAATTAAAAAACATTATAGACAAGTTCAAATGCATTTAACATTACTACAAAACTTCATCATCATCTTCCCTTTAATCCCAATATAACTAGGATCGGAATAAGAATAAAACTTCACCACTTTATCTTTCCCATACCATATCATCAGTCAATCCCCCATTCTTCCATTCGTATTAGAAAATTTTGTAGCAATTTCTGGAGCCTAGGCGTTCACCAACTGAATGCCCTTCCTGACGTTGGTTTGGATTTTAATGCATTCTACGACACGTGTAGTCACCAGTTGCTCTAGTCTTCAAACATCCCGGACACAACAGGGGGAAACATTCGTGCAAAGCAATGCCATTAAATTAAAAGTAAAACCAATGAAATTAGTAGCTAGGAATTATATTATAAATCTAAGTAATTTCTCTCAGTACACTACCTACTGGCAGGTTCATGGCATATAGCACCTCAACTAAGTCTTCCACATATGTCTTCGGTTTACATATGTGACTCTAGTTTATGTGTAACTTTACATTCCATTAGTTCTGTTGTTGTTTCTACTGCTCAATCCTGCAATGAACCTTGCACAATGTATAGGCTCTCAGTGCATTGTTTATTGGAATTGAGTAATTTATATCAATTTCATATCTCCAGCATTAACGACCTCAGCCAGTGACGAATCGCAGACGGGTTATATCAACGAGAACGTGACGTACGTTTGTCAATGTAGGCCTATATTTTTAATAGAAATCGCTAATTTTAACATTGTTACCGCAAATTTATTTTAGGCGTATAATTATTGCTCATATGCAGGAACTAGCCTTTGCCAATAGATGTGCTTGCCAAGGTAATGATGATCTAGCAACATAACGTATGACATTGATAAAGCTGATCGTCAAACGACACAACCTGCGTTTACATTGTATTTTAAAAATAAATCTAGAAATTTAGAAATTTAGAAATTCAGTGCATTTTATAGGTAGTACAGAAGTAAGTTCAATTGAAAATGTCCTACGATTACTCCTAAAGATCAAAATTAGCATTCTATGAATTACATATTTACTAGAATTTGAATATTTGGCGAAAATTCTGAGATTATTTTATCCATTTTAATGCAGGTGTTTAAGATAGTTTAAATTTCAAAAATTTAGCAAGATCAACTGGCCTTCGATTGACTGTCCACATAGCTTCTACATTTAAAGACTCTGGTTGAACTATATCTAACTTCTAAGTGAGATTGTTAGCAATAGCAATAGCAATTGTTAGCATGGTTGGTATCATCATGAACTTTTGAACACTCACTGAACAGTAAATCTAAATAATATACGTGATTGAATTCCAAGTGAGCCGATCAACGAAACAAATTGTGGTCTATACACTATCTCACTTAGTGCACTGCCTACTGGTAGGTCCATGGTATAGAGCGCCCCACGAATGTATCTCTTTCTTCCGTTTCACTCTTCACATCCTCATACGAGTGGATCTTTAGATCATCCTTTCACATAAATTCCTTTTGAAATACCGTTATTCTTAGGAGATTCTGTTTATGACGAAGTGGCCCCCCCTATGCCTTCCTCAGCTTCGAATAACATTTACTGGGAAGGGGCGTCATTCCCTGAGAAAACAACCCTTTTTATCAAAGAACCAGAACATTGATCGCTGTTATACAATTATCTGTCGAAATTAACAACTGGAATTTAGAAAAAGCTAAAGCTAAAAAGGCTGGAGCTACTAAAGCTAATGTTTATCGTTAGTTTCCTCACTCGAAAGCGATATCAAAAGTGACAAACTGCTTTATATCGTTCTGGATAGATAACATTAAGTATATTTAACCTTTACACGATGAGGCTAATAGCAGGGACCATTACCCATAACGTTAAAGTTAGGTAATACACGTAACATGTCTCTCACACATGGTGCTAGTGGAGTGTACAGGTCTATAGGGTAAGGGTGTGTGGTGGGGGTATTCGCCTCATTTAATTTAGCATTTTATATAGTTTAGCAATGACATAAGAATTAATTTATATAATGCTCTAGGTTTCAGAGTTTCAAAAGTGGAATTCTCAATAATACATCATCATTATCATTATCTCAACCTCCCTTGAATACCAGTTTGACTAGGTTCGGGATATGAATAGACTGCCTAAATCCTCTCTGTCCTACATCATATCATCAGTCAATCCCCTATTTGAGACTTTTCCATTCGTTTAAATTTTTGTAGCAACTTCTGGAGCCTAGGCGCTCACCAACCGAATGCCCTTTCTGACATTGGTATGGATTTTAGAGCTTCAGTCACCTTCTACGACACATGCAGTCATCGGTTGGTCGATTCTTCAAACAACCCGGATACAACACGGGGAAATTCTCTACAATACATGAGAATTATGTATGCGGTCAAGGTCAAACTATGAAATCTATGAAAAATATGTGATTAGCTAGCTAATCAAAATGTAAGTAAATAAAACAATTAATCGACAATGAAGAACAATATATTACAAATGGTTATATAAATGGTAATAATTGCAAAATAGAATGCTCTTAGTAAAAGCTATATTCACTCAGAATAAATCTAGACTGTACGAAATCTTTCTCCTGTTTTTTTTCTTCTATTCGGCTGCAAATGATTTTCGTTTGGCTTCTGAAGTTGGTAAAAGAAGTGGCAAATATTAATTTCTAATGATCCCCCCAGAATAAAATGGATGGTTTGATCCCATCAGTCAGGGATTGGCAGCTGACTAGTCTGCAAGGGAGCTTACTGGCATGTTAGTTATCTGATCTATAGCTGGAGTGAAGAGTGAGGGAGAGTGAGAGAGATGAAAGTAACTTTCTAGGTGTGTAGTATTGAAGAACAAAGATCTGCATATAGGCTTACAATCAGCTTTTTCAGCTGCATTAGACTCGGTGTGAGTCCAAGTGAGTCCAAGGAGTCCATGTGATTCCAAGGAGTCCATGTGAGTCCATACTTGTAATTATCGGTAGAACTGACCACTGGTGTTACATTCTCGCCTAGTTTGTGGGTCCGGGGGGGTCAAGTTAGACTGTCATTTAAGCAAATTCTAAACAAAGAAATTCAGCCCACTTCATTTATAATTCAACTTAATTCAATTTCTTCCAAACTCGCTTAGCTGAAAATTTGACAATCATGTACATGTATATTGTCTACCACTGGTTGCTTTATCTTTACTTTGATGTTTGCTAGACGTCTAGTAGTGAATGCCCAGCTAGGGTTGAAGTTACCGAGGCGTTTGCCTTATTTCATGACGATGAAATCATTTACTGTAAAACATAATTGTATGAGGCAGTCTACTTGTATGCGTGATTATGTATGCGTGATTCTATGTGATTATGTATGATTATGTGCGATTATATGTGATTATGTGTGATTCTATGTGATTAAGTATGATTATGTGCGATTATATGTGATTATGTGTGATTAAGTGTGATTATGTGTGATTAAGTGTGATTATGTGTGATTATGTATGATTATGCAGCTTATTATAACATGACTCAGTTTGTGTATGATGCTACTATAGCGCTTCGTTCGTCGATGATGTCCTCTTCTATAAGCCAGACAGAGAGGAATTCTGGACCTGCCATCAGGTACGGAGCTAAATTCTAGACAGCATGTGGGACTACCAGCAACAGAGTGCTGTTACCTTATAGTATCTGCCAGGAAGTGGGGCTTCCCTCAACATCAAGTCTGCCGGCGTGATTTTTCTCCAAGCTCTGCACCCTTATAGAAAACAGTAACATTTAGACAATTGCGGTTATCACCATCCGTCGGATTTTATAAATTTAGAAGCCAGTACATACTTATTATGAAAATAATGATAGCCACGATGTAATAAATTTACATCTTAAATGTTATCTAAAAATCTGAAACGTACTAAGTGTGAAACTTTATAAATTCGCTTAAACTTTCCTTTGAGCTATTCATATTATTGATCTGCTATTATGGATTGATTAATGGAAAATTAGATCTAGAAGTGTTGAAAATAAACTCTAAGGTTAACTGGTGAGTTATCACCTAAACAAAGCAGCTTACATAGCCTAGTGTATAGCGACCGAATATGTGGCCGTACACAAGGCAAGTATAATGCAGCTCAGGGGCTAAGGTTTATTTTTGATAGGTACACTTTTGGTTTGATGCAGAAAAAGCTTTACTAGTGATACTAATTAACTTTCTTTGTAGCTCGGCTGCTCAAATGTGAAAATTTTAATTGTCGCTTATTGGATTGTTAATTAAGTATTGTAAGATTTTTTATTTTTTTATTACATCTATCACATCATACACATCTATCACATCTATCACATCTATCACATCATACACATCTATCACATCTATCACATCTATCACATCATACACATCTATCACATCTATCGCATCATACACATCTATCACATCTATCACATCTATCGCATCTATCACATCATACACATCTATCACATCTATCGCATCTATCACATCTATCACATCATACACATATATCACATAATACACATCTATCACATCTATCACATCATACACACCTATCACATCTATCACATCTATCACATCTATCACATCTATCACATCTATCAAATCGATCACATCTATCACATCATACCAATTTGAATACCGAACTCTTTGAATCAACAACAACATATATGTGCTAAATATGTAGGTAGCGATTTCAAAACATACTACCGGTTAACTGATTAGTCGTTCAAATGCTGTGGAAAACATCTCTCGTATTTTCCTCTAACAGGTGGAAACGAAGAAATGGATGGAAAATTAAGACTGCAGAGAACGAATTAATATTCAACGTTTATCCTCAAGGGAAGTTCTACATCAGCATCACTCGCTTCAGCCTGCAGTGAGCTCAGCGCAGACGAGTCGATGGCTTCTGTTAACCTACTGCGCCAGAGTTTACAGAGTCTCGGTCAATTGTAAAAAAAGTACTGAAGGATAGAAAGCGCTTTTGTAATTCAGCTTCTTCTGGTAATTTCGAGCTCTTTCAACAACCGTAGACAAGTTAAAGTAATCCCAGAAGAGCAGCATCTATAGCTGGCTTCAGTAACTTGAGATAAACTTTTCTCTTTCTCTGCGTATGTATGGATGTATGTTTGGATGCGTGTGTATATATGCGTATAATAGATTTCACCTTGGTTTAACTAGCTGTAGTCGGTAGATCTTGAAACAGCGTGTGTGCGTATAGATAGCTACATTTAATTTAATATAGATTTTGTATTTAGCAAATGGTCAAATATATCTATATTTCTAATAGCTCAATTGAAAAGCGTGTTGGTAATTTGCGATGATGGACTAGGCTCGACGCCCGACAGAAGTAGAGAGTTAAAGAGATCCAGCAAGATTTGCTAACGTCAATTCAACACTTGATTGTGATTAATCCCTAGATTATTAGACGATTAGTTATAAATCTCTAGATTATTTAACTACTCGTTACATTAACTCAATCGATAGATGAATCGTTTTACTGCCTAAGAATAGCTTTAAATTTGATTACTTGGATTATGTTGATAATTAAATTAATACTTGATCAAGAAAATAGTCTGTAATATCTCTCGTGCTAACCTGGAACTTTGATTGGTAAAATGCTAAAGTTAAAATTACTAAATTAAGAAACTGCTCTGTTTCTGGAGCTCATTTTATTACATTATGTTAAATAGATGCGTGCTTCTTTTAATAGTTAAGTTATGCCGTATCATTGCCGTTAGTCGGTCTTAGAGACTACTTTACAGGTTCCTGGTATGTTATTATCAATCATCATTATTCATAACTTTACAAGTAATAGCTCCAATATCGGTTAATCGTGTTATACGAGGTTTTAATAAATTGTTATGCAGTGTTGTTGCACAAAATAAAGACATGTTGTTAAAAAATGATGAAGTATGGGAAGACAAAAGAAGTTCCTAGGAGTACAATCATTAGAAAGAAAGATTAAGTTGGATTGGACACTCGATCGTTAAAGCTACATCAAAGTACCTCAATATGAAAAGCGCTTACTTAATTATAGATTTTCAACTAATAAATTAAATATTGGTATAGGAATTAAATATAACTTAGATCAAATTCAGTCTTGCCAATGGTGATGTGTTTGACTCATTGGATCTAGATCAGTGGAGGAAGAGGGTGGTAGAGACTACTCTAGTGTTCACAAAGTTACGTCTAATAGAGATCAGTGGAGGAAGAGGGTTGTAGAGACTACTCTAGTGTCCACAAAGTGATGTCTAATAGAGATCAGTGGAGGAAGAGGGTTGTAGAGACTACTCTAGTGTCCACAAAGTGATGTCTAATAAAGCTCGAAGAAGAAATATAGTGATTCATAAACATGTAGTATATGACATTTTATTTGCGAAATTTTTATTTATTTGAATTGCAATTGTCAATTGTTTTGCTTCACAAATATATTTCACACTTTTCTTTATCATTTCTATTTTAATGCTAAAGACCATATTGCCATCGTTGATTTCTTTAACGTTGCTAGCCGAAAGAGAAAAATTTACTTGTACTATCACAATGTCATGCACCCTTAGACTTTAGTAGAACTTTAAATTAACAAACGACTTTATTACTAACTGTATAGTTGAATATATATAATAATTCTCTAATCATTGTGGAGCTACCCTATTTAGTCTACTACTTTTTTTATATAGGCCTAAACATGTAGCTTTCCTTTCAACCGTCAGAGAAGGCATTCGGTTGGTAAACACCTATGCTTCAGAAATTGTTATCTAATTTCTAACCCCGACGCTACTTAAAATAGGAAAGAAGGCGA